>UXGD01001396.1:0-35442 GCA_900474315.1 Torymus auratus
ATTCTTGTTGATTAATATTTTTTTATTTTTTTCTATTTTATATTTTTTATTGATGACACTTCTATTTTCATACAAAAAGTTCGAAACTGTTTAAAGCCGTTCAAAACTGTTTAAATCTGTTCAAAACTATTCAAAACTGTTTTAAACGTCCGAAAATTCACACTTATGAACAATTTTCAACAGTATTAAACAGTTTTAAAAAGTTTTGAACAAATGATATTTCCACTAGGGATATAGATAGTTGGAGGACGCTACCGCCCGAACTACTGGACCTACAGTTTCAAGTGGGTTCCGAACCACCGAGACCGCGGTGAAAGTAAGCACATGAAAAATTTCGTGTTTCAGTGGTGCCGGCTTTTTCACGGGAGCGGGAATCGAACCCGGGACCTTTACGTCCAGACTCCGACTATTCTTCTATGAGTTGTGATTGTTGTATAGAAGCGTTTCATTAAATTCTGCAACTATATCGTTTTACTTCTATTTAAAATTTTAAGTACAGTTCTACCTAAGTAATATGAACTAAAATTAAAGACACCTCTTCCCGAATCATAAGTATATAGGTAAGTATAACTGGTTTTGCAAAATTACAACGAGCTCCGAAAATTCAAAAACACAACAAACCAACAGGCGCCACCATGCCTCCCAACCAATCGCGGCTCTCCATACAATGACGTCACAGAGAGGCGTGGCTTGCAAGAAACGCCGGAGTATGCGCCTCAGCCGCCTGGACTGCCATACCTATATATATATGCTATATTTATTGCCACTCGACGCCGCCACGACCGCGCGCGCTTCCTGTAGGGTCGAACTCGCACTGCTCGCACACAGTGTGACTGTGCCCTCATCTATTGACGTTTGCGTGAGCCTGTGCCTGTAGAGAGAGATCGCTCTCTCGTCGAGCTGCACATAATTCGTCCAGCAGAGCGGGGCCCTCGTCTGCGAGGGGAGTACTTCAGAACTAGCTCCAGGGAGCTGCACCGGCTCCGAAACGACGAAAATGGGCGAAGACTTCAACGGAGGTAAGTAAAGTGGACGAAGAAGAACTTGTGTGCGTGCATTATAATTTCAACGCGGGCACGATACGGCACGCACGCGCTATATACTTAATGGCCGCGTCGTCGAGCTGAACGCCCGCACGCCCATTTTCACCTTGAGATCCGTTTGCGAGTCTCACGCTTTTTTTTAAGTCGATATATGTGTGCCACGAGTGAGAGATTTTTAGCTAAAAATGGATAGAACCGAAGGCTTGGGTAGCGAAATGGACGCGCGCGCGCATTCGTCATTCTAACCTTAAAAAGTGGCGGCGTATATAACGGAGTCTGTTTTTGCGCGACGGTGGCGTTCGCGCAAAGCACCATTTGCCTTTATAACACTAATTTATTTATAGTGTTGGATGTTAAGATTTTAAACACGTTTACAGTTGATTAAGGCGACGTGGATATGGGTACGCAATGCAAGTGTTGATTAATGATTTTAACAGTATTCTTCATGTTGCTGCTCCGTTTTGTTTTCCAACTTTAATTAAATAATTTAGTTAGCGAATCTTGATTCTAGACGATAATTTATTTGATATTGAATCTTCAGACTTTGCCAAAATCCATAGATTAAAATGTTGATTGTGTTCTATTATTAATCTTTTATATGAGTTAATTTAAGTCAATTTATTTCAGATCGTGATCGGGACAGAGAAAGGGACAGGGGAGACCGTGACAAGGACAGAGACAGGGAAAGGGATAGGGATAGGGGAGGAGACCGTGAAAGAGACAGGCGAGGAGGAGGAGGCGGAGGAGGAGGAGGAGGTGGAGGAGGTAGAGACCGTGACACAGAAGGAGACAGAAGACACAAATCACGAAGTAGGGAACGCAGAAAACGTTCACGATCAAAGAGTAAGGAAAGAAGGGACCGCAGGAGAAGTCCTTCACCTGGCAATAAAAGAGGTCGCAATTCTAGAAGGCGAAAGGCCTCACTTTACTGGGATGTACCCCCACCAGGATTTGAACACATCACTCCTTTACAAGTATGTAATTTTTATTGACTATATTGAATCCAAAACTATTCATACTTACTATTTTGCAGTATTTTTTATTTTAAAATCATCTTATCATCTAATTATTTTATAATTTAAATTTTCTTTTCTAGTACAAAGCTATGCAGGCAGCTGGACAAATTCCAGCAAATATTGTAGCTGACACTCCACAAGCTGCAGTACCTGTTGTGGGTAGTACAATTACTCGACAGGCAAGAAGATTATATGTTGGAAACATTCCTTTCGGAGTTACAGAAGAAGAAATGATGGAGTTCTTCAATCAACAAATGCATCTATCTGGCTTGGCACAAGCAGCTGGAAATCCAGTATTGGCATGTCAAATAAATCTTGATAAAAATTTTGCTTTCTTAGAGGTAAAAAAACTTTTTTTTTTATACACATTATGCTAACTGGACACTTTCAATATACTATTTATTTTCTTTTTAGTTTCGGTCTATAGATGAAACGACACAGGCAATGGCATTTGATGGAATTAATTTTAAAGGACAGAGTTTGAAAATTAGGAGACCTCATGATTATCAACCAATGCCAGGAATGACAGATAATCCTAGTATGAATGTTCCAGGTACGATTCCTGGTATGTGCATCACATACTACTATGAAAAAAAAATTTTTTTTTTTTTTTTTTTTTTTTATATAACTACAAATCTTTGTAAGTTATTAAACATCAAGTTCATATGTAAAACAGTCATTTGAATCTTGTTTGAAATCATTTTAATTATATAATATTTATTTATGTATATGTGTAATATATTTTTAAATAGTTTGCATGTAACAATTACATATAATATTTTTATTTGTACATTTAAATTAATTAAATTATTTTCAGATTCGCCGCACAAGATCTTCATTGGCGGTTTGCCAAACTACCTGAACGAGGAGCAGGTATGTATGCAATACTCTTTTCCCATTCGTCATTTATCGCACATTTATAAGCGCAATTTTCATTTCTCATTGCGTTTTTTGCTCATTATGCAGGTTTTACTCAAACAGCAGTGTGAGCAAACTTACGTCAAAGTTTATGAAAAAAAGCGTTTACTTGTTGTTGAGAGTAAAAGTGCGGTAATGATAAATTGATTGACCCTCTATGGTATTTTATAACAGGCCAATCAATTTTTCGGTCTTTAAACATATGAAAAAAAAAAAACCTAAGTATTTAGCTATTTAGCTCGCTGACTTCTATCCAAGAGGTTCTAAAGCTCAATGTTCATCGAGGTACGTATGAGTTTTCACCAGATTCCAGCGTCGCATAGGGCAATGTTCAGCTTAGATTAGGGACACGAATCGTTTATAATGATCCTCAATTTCATAGATCGTGTTTGCTAGTTGCCGGTTTACGGAGTACGGGCTTTAGCTAGATGCTAGGATCGATATTCATGGTGTTCCTTTTAACATATTGTTGCAATTTCGAGCTACACAAAAATATTTTCTTTATTTATTTTGTGTATCAATAAAGAAACAAATAATTGCTTCAATTTTTATTTTTTATTAAAATACAAAGAAAACAATAGTTACATCTGTATAATTAAATTTTCAATTATATTTTCGGTAGAATATAAAAGCAATAATTAAAAGATTTGAAACCAGGTTTTATTAATGACAGATTACTGATTTCAACAAAGTAATTCTTTACTTGTACTTTTATGGAAGTATTTTCGCGTTCTTAATTACAAGCACGGAAATATAAGCGAACAAGATTAGAGTAAAAAAAATGAAACTTTTTGAGTTCTATAATCGCAACGCAGTTTAAATTTTTCTTATTTGATGTACAAAGTGAACAAGTAAATAATCAGTAGCATTGATCAAGCATTTTAGTAGCTTTAATACTTTTAAAATATTTTATAATATCGATATTAGAAATATTTCATAGCCAGATAAAAATGCTAATGAGTACTAAAAATGTATTGTCATAAAAAAATTAAATGAAATTCTGATTTTGATAAACTAATGTAGTTTATAGATGTTATATAATAGTACATTTCGATACAAATGCGTGAAAGTTATTTTATCCTCGTGAGGACGTTTGCGCGCGAGCGAAGCCAGGGTGAAAAGATCACACGAGATTAAAATCACCTTCTCGCTTGCGTATCGAACAGTATTTTTTGATACGACGTGTACAAAGCTTGATTTAGCGCATATGTTAAAAACATATTAATGTCAAAAACGTATGAATGTTAAAAACTATATTATTTTAAAGCATTTTATATTAAATGTAATTGAATGATTAAAATCTACCAAGCAAGTTGTGCAATTGCAATAGTAACTCTAAAGAGATAGTAATTTTCGAATTAATTTTTAGTTAAATTTTTTATATGAACACCATGAAAGAGGTTTAGAGGCGTTACAGCTTTGACGTACGACGCGGCTCATCGGCAGCGAAGAAAAATTTTTTCTTTTTTTACAGCCTTTTTTAGGCACATCGTGGATTCGACCGATGGTGTACAGAAAAGCAAAATATTTTTCAGGGCATATGAGGGGGAGACCTTGGTTTTAGACTAATAATTAGCTTTTTTTCTCGTAGTGTACTTGGAAGTATTATAATATTACTTTTTCGGATTTTAAAAACATATTTATTTATAATTTTTTTATTTACATTTCAATTTAATTTTTCTAATTCCAACCCGGATTATTAGTATCAAACAGTATTTCTATATAATAGTAAATAATTTTTTTTTTTTATAATACAGTTTCGCAGCTTTTAGTTCTCAGATAATAATAAGATATATTTTTTCTATTTACCATCTCCATATCCTATTATTCTATTAACGTTTTTTCTAGTACATTTTCCGTAACCTATCATTAAGAGTTGTTACTTAATCCATCTAGTTAACTATAGTAGAAACAAGTAGACTATCTATATCAGCTAACACGAGACTAACTTAACATTCTCAGTTGCCCTGGTCTCCCCTGGTCATCAACCAGCCAAACAATCTTTTTAGCAAAAAAGAAAAGAAAAAAAGAGAATGTACAAAAAAGACAGGGTATAAAAGCCCGGGGGGTGCGGGTTTGTGTTTTACAGGCAAAAAGTATGATTCAATCTTGTACAGCGCACGAGCGTGTGTTCCTCGCTCGACAGCTCGCCGCGAGTCGAACGAGACACTCGGCACTGTTTTTGACTGATATCGTACCTGCTGCTGGAGAAAGAGAGAGAAAGAGAGAAAGAATCCGAGCGGAAGACACTCGACGATGTCTTGCTTTTTTTTCCTTGATTTAGGTGAATCGTCGGTGATGAGAGACACGTGTACACACGGCGGTCTTTTTCAGGTTTCTTTTCAGTCTAGATTCAAGCGAGAAAGTGAGAAAGAGAAAGTGATAAAAAAGAGACAGTTTTTCTAGGAACACCAATGGGAATAAAGAAAGAGATATACACAGTATTTTTCCCCTTTTTTGCAGCTATTTTCTTTCCAGGGCTTTAACTTTTCAGGCTTCGTCTTCGAGACTGCCTTTGATTGTTGATGCTTTACAGGGTTCACGCGAATGATCAATAAAAAAAAGAAAGATACAGAGTTCGTTTTCAGTAAATTCACGCAGAGAATGAAAGTGTTTGGAAGAGAAACTGATCTTCAAGACATGAATATATTATCAGTGATTCATTAAGCAAAAAAGTTGCGCGTATTTTACTCGTGTGTCATAAAACAAAGAAAAAAAAAGTAAATAGAAAAATAAATGATGCATCAAGTATTCCCTTTCTCCCTATTTCTTAGCTTAGGGTCGCGCCGATCAAAAGCATTTGCTTACCACTACTTCTACCACTACTACCACTACTACTACTGAACATGACAATAATCCGCACTGCCTGGAGAGAGGCTTGCGCAGTCCCTCGAGGCAAGTACTATAAAAATAAATTCAATTCTTTCTCACGCTCCTTTCCTCGCTTGGGGAAAGACAACTTGAAAGACCGAAAAATAAAACAGTAGCGGAAAGTAAAAGTATGTGCCGATTTTGCAGCCCTTTCGTAATCGTGGGCCTGAGATGAGATCTTCGAGAGTCTTGCATGACTGTAAAAATAGTCACATTGTCAAAAGAGAATGATGAGAGAGCTACGCGTATGTATGAACAAAGAAACGCGCGATAAGGGCAAGTTGCCGGTAATTGATTCTCAATGTTCTTTTCTTCTTGGCATTTTTTTCTTGCACCGCAACTTGTCAGCACTTATCGCGCTCAAAGAGTTTTCAGGGTCTAGGACTGGGTCGTGTGTATAGGTCCGTAAGTATTCCGTGGAATGAATGATCTTTTTTTTACTCTCGTTTCTATAACAGAACTCGGATGTATGAATGTAAAGTACTTGATTAATCGACAGGCGAGTACCGATGAACGCTTATTATTAATTGGGAATTTTTCAAATTTCATGCATTTTTGTATTGAATAGTATAGTGAGGGAGTAGGGTAACGGCACTAGTGGTCGGACACCTAAGATTAGTTGTCGGACACTTTTTATTCTACGATTAACGATTTAAAAAAATGGAAGATTTTGAATTTTATCACAGGAATTGCGAAATGAATAACATATAGCGTATGATACGAGATTTATTAATATAGAAAAATCTTATTACTAAGTAAATTTCTACAAAAATGACCGACTACTAGGGGGTGGCCGACCACTGGTGCCACCACCCTATTATAATACTACCCACGTATTTATAGGAACTTAACATAAGATGAAAATTAAGAAAATTTTTCAATGAC
This sequence comes from Torymus auratus, assembly GCA_900474315.1. Classification (NCBI taxonomy): domain Eukaryota; kingdom Metazoa; phylum Arthropoda; class Insecta; order Hymenoptera; family Torymidae; genus Torymus; species Torymus auratus. Next base: position 6,734 of record UXGD01001396.1, read on the forward strand.
AATCCTATGTTTCAAGAGCTTTAGACTACCTTTTTGTGAAGTTGGCTATATACTTTAAAATTTTTTTAATATTTAGTTTTTGGTATTTGTTTTATTTGTTTATTGTAATATACATTTTAACACTTGTAGTCAAAAGCAGCGAAACATAACTGCACTGAGAAAAGAATTTGGCGATCATTATTAATAAATGCATCTTATACAATATGAAAAGTAGAGATGAAACTCGTATTAAAAACAATATTTGAGTCACGCTAAAATTTTGCTCGATTGTATAAATATACATTTATTAATGGTTGATACACAAAAATGAGTCAGGTATGTGTGAAAGATCGATTTTTCGTCAGAATCAATTTTATTCTGTTTTACTGACAGATAAATACCTAACTTACAAATTTAGTGACGGAAATTCTAATGATTTTAGGTGTTCTCAAATTTTTGTAAAATGACCTAATACCCTATTGCAAAAGTGCACAATTCACCATGTCGGTAAAATCGATCGTTCACACAAACACACTCAACTATTCAAACAAAAATCCAAAACTCTTCTCTCGGTGTACGAGATCCAGAGTCTTGAAATATCCGGCAATTCCTTTATTAAAATGTTCTTGGTGTAATGTACAGGTAAAGGAGCTATTGATGAGCTTCGGCCAGCTGCGGGCGTTCAACCTGGTGAAGGACTCGGCGACGGGCCTGTCCAAGGGCTACGCCTTCTGCGAGTACATTGATGTATCGATGACCGACCAGGCAATAGCCGGATTGAATGGTATGCAACTAGGCGATAAGAAACTGATTGTCCAACGCGCCAGTGTGGGCGCCAAGAATCCAATGATCGGCGCCCAGGCGCCGGTACAGATCCAGGTGCCAGGCCTGTCCATGGTGGGAACGAGCGGACCGCCCACAGAGGTAAATCTACGTCTTTGAATTATTAATTTCTTTAATTGCTTCTGTTGAATACTATTTGATTCAAAACGTGTCAAGAATAATTTTAATATCATCAATAAAAAATAATTTTTTCTTTATTTTTTAGGTATTGTGCCTGTTGAACATGGTGACGCCGGAGGAACTCATGGAGGAAGAAGAATATGAAGACATTCTTGAGGATATTAAGGAGGAGTGCAACAAATATGGTGTTGTCAGGTCTGTGGAGATCCCCAGACCGATCGAGGGTGTGGATGTCCCTGGTTGTGGAAAGGTTCGTATACTTTCTGTTTCGAAACGAATCTGTATTGTATATGGCGTTATTAAAGTTTTCTTAATTTGTGCTTTAATGTCTTTTCAGGTGTTCGTTGAATTCAACAGCGTTATAGACTGTCAGAAGGCACAACAGACGTTAACAGGAAGAAAGTTCAACAACCGCGTGGTAGTCACGTCATACTTCGATCCTGATAAATATCATCGTAGAGAATTCTAAAAACTTAAACTGTAGATTTGTTTTCTTATCGATCATCCATGTGAATTTTATGGTGTATTGTTTCGTTCACAATATTACCATGGACATTGCAATTTTGAATAATTAGACAACCAGGACGACATTGATTAATTTTTTTGAGTATTTCATCGTTTATGAATTTGAATCAGTGATTTTATTATCAAAACAAATAACGATGCTGTGAAAATGGCATTGCCAATATCGCGATAAAAGAAACTTGTCAATATAGTACTGACAAGATTTACAATTATAATTGAAAGGAAAAAAGACAATGAATGTATTTATACATATATAAAAAATTACACTTGTATTTTGTCATTAATTAAGTGGAAAAATTTAAAAATAAATCATTTACAAAAAGAAATACAAACTATATGACTTATTATCTATGATTAATATAAAACACATTTTCACACATCATCCTGCATTGCCGGCTGATAAGACGGTACTTCACTTTCTTCTACTGAATCCACTACTAACTTTTTCAAAAGGAAAAATAGTCCGCCACCAACAATTAACATACTGAGACCACAAATAACAGATATTGACCATGCTGGAATAGCTGTACCTCCTAAAATAGATTGTTTACGAATTAGCACGCAAAAATAGTTTAATTGATTTATAATTTGTAAAGAAAACTTACGGTAGTATCGTCTAGTTATTGTTTTGCGTCCTCGTAAAATTTTTCGCCTTGCTTCAGCTTCTCCCAAGAAGATTCCCACAATAACTAGATAATATTTTATATTGATTATTTCATTATATTTTAGCAGAAGAAAGACTGGAGTTATTCGAAATTTTGCAATATGAAAAGTCTGCATAAGAAGTTAGTTTATTTTTTCAGTTGTAGAAAGATAGTTTTGATTTTTATTCATTCATGTTTAACATTTTTCACAGTGCAATACAATAAAATTTAATAAAATTCTAAATTTAGAGTAATAATAGCTATACTTTTTCTCGGTATACAAATTTTACACTGATTTATAAAGATTTATATACTAATTAAAAAACTATATAAGGATATTATTAGACTAATTTTATGATTATAATATTTTTAGATATTCTAATGGACCCACATTCTTAATTATAATAATTATTATTATTTATAATTATTCTTAATTATAGTATATTTACATTGCATTGAGAAATGTAAGTGATAGTTCTTCAAATTTTTAATATAAAAAATTCATTCGTCATCGACTTATTCAACAGTTTCTTTAAAATGGTTTCACATTAAATATATATACCTATACACGAAATACAAGCGATTTATTACTCACATTATACAAAAAATAACTTCATTGCATTAAATTTAACGTTTAAAATAAGAAATTGAGAAAGCAAAGATTGGCACAGAAATACTCACGGAATCCTAAGGCAAAATAGTACAGGATGCTTCGCGAACGCATTTTTCACGTATTATTTTCACTGGAATGGACACAGAAAATCCAACGACACTTGCAGCACTGACGCCTACGTAAAACTGGGCGAGACCTTATCTTCCCCGAATGCTTCGTGAATCAACAGCCAACTGATAAGGTACCTCTGAGATAGCAGGTGTTGTACTACTACCGATCTTATCTCATATGACACATCTAGATATTTTCACCTTTGCCGCCATAGGAAGTTGCGCATACGAATATGTACGGTTCTTTATTCCATGTCCCACATTAGAGAATTTCATGGTAATTCTTAATTTTTTTTCTTATTTCCTGAAGATTTTCATGTACCATACTTTTAATTTACGATTGTTTTCGATCAACATATATCTGTGACAAAAAAACTTAAAAACTATTTGATTTAATTCATGAACTGAAACAAAATAAATATCTAAAAATTTACATAAGGGAAAAGAAAAATAAGGCAAATAAATATAATAATTCATAATGTAGCATATTGCTTTTAAAATATAAAATTAAATGAGAATTTAAAATATTTCAATAACTATATGAAATAATTAGTCATCGAAATAGACTATACAAATTTTCAATTTTTATTTTTCGATTGAAAATAATAGAATATTGTAAATTTTTTACATCATGGTCAAAAATCAAATAACAAAAAAATATACAACAAACGGGTACTGGTAGTAATTCAGATCAGGAAGAGGACGAAGAATCGGAAGGGTGGTTATCGACATATCACAAAAATTTTCAATCGGCGAGTCGTAGACTGGACTGGAGTATTAAGGGAGAGAAGGACACCTGTATAAAGGAAAAAGGCAAATTATATAGTTTTATACATTTTTCATTGATTAAAATTTTTATTGATCAAAAAAAGTAAGAGGAAATGAACAGAAAACGAAACAAAAATTACAGTCGTGTAGTATTTAATAACGTGATTTATCGTCGCACAGTGCGACGATTTGACTTATTTTAATATAAGCGTTGCCTCTCAATGCACACCGTACTGTTCGCTCCTTGTAGACATTTCATTAATGAGTAAAGTATTGGTTTTTTTAGAGTCGTACGCATCACCAAAAAACTCACAGCGAAAATAAAATTCCACATGACGACTTATGAATAGGAATTATAGTAATAATACAATTATAAATAGCTGGCACATATACAAGGCATCTCAAACATCACGTTTCCGTCGCTTTGGCCAAGAAACGAAAAATCTTCCCTAGACACGTTTACCCCTTTTAATTTCATTGCTATACTTTCTCATTTTTTTCATTTTTAGTTCGTTTTGTCTCTCTTTTTTTTAATACTCATTCTCTCTTTTATATGCGCACTTGCTTTCTCACCCTCACTCTTACAATTATTTTTTTTTTTTTATTTTGTTTATTGTACACTTTCTTCAGCGTTTTTTCCAGCTATGCGGTACGGCTTTCTCTTCTCAACCTCACTATGCACTTCTGTTATTTTTCTGTATTTATTATTTCGCTTTTTATAACTTTTATAATAACGTACAGCACCATTTTGACGCGCGAACGGCAGGACCATAGAAAAACAGTTTACATACTTGTGTTTTTTTTATTTTATTTTAATATTTGTCTCTTAAACAAGTTTCTCGCCCGTCCCAAACAAACCTTCCATTTATTTATTTGCGGATGAAATTCGCTAACTTTCAAAGTCTTTCGATGGTATCTTTTCTTTTGCGTGTTTTCTTAAAAAACTGAATTAGGAACGAACACCAAATGTAGAGATGCTCCACTTCTTATTCCTTTCTAGCTTTGCAAAACAATTAGCCTTTGTTTCTGGTTAGACATGAAGCGTAATGAAAGACGCAAAATCAATTTGAACTCATTGGAGAATTTATAAAAGTGTATTATTTAATTATTTGACTTAGCTAACAAGCTAATGCTTGCGACTTAAGATATCCTCGCACAATGAACTTTCGACCGTGTTATGACATATTTCAAAAATAGATCAAGATATATTTGCATAACGCACATTTGTCAATAAATATAAAATTGAATTTAATTTTACTGCTTTAATTGAAATTTGTTCATTCACAAATAAGTTAAAACTTATTTATTACGCGATTAATAAAAATATTAAATTTTAATATTTTCATTAAGTATTTGTTGAATACTACTAATGATATCAAGCATAAAAATACAGCCTATTCAATACTTTCAAAGTTTCCAGAAATAATAGTATTAGTTAGTATATCTGGAAAAGCAAATTATCAATTTAAATTACATAAATAATTATATAAATATCAAGATAATATTTTTAATAAAACTTAAAAAAATGTTCTCAAAATATTCAACAGTATTTCAATGACAAAAGTCAGTGTTATTTTAGGAGCATATAAATAAAAAGCATTTTATTTGAGCTGTATATATTTACTCTTTACAAAAAGAGTTATTCATGAAATTAGTAACACTCTTTATTTTCATAATATATTGTTGAATTGTTCTTTCGAGGTTTTACAAAAAAATTCTCTATCCACCTTCATTTCCTCATTGGAAGGATGTATATTTAATGCCTAATAAAAAATATAAATACAAGAAATGAAATAATTAATACTGAAGAACGCATTTACAGTAAATGTACTGTGTTTTTTTTTCATTCGAAAATATTTCTAAGGATGTCCTTTTTTCATTTCCTTAAGTACCTGATGAGTAAATGCGCCGAAATTTTGTTCTTTTCATAAAGACTACTGAAATAGCATATTTGAGCGAAAAAACTACGATACCGTAAGTAAAGAAAGACAAGATCAAATGATAGAAAAGACGCACGCGTAATGTATACAATAACTTCGTCATGGACAACGGAGCATTCAAAGTCTTTATAATAATCGCTGTTACAATCTAGCCTACGAATAATCAATAACATTAGACTCTCGTCGATAGATTCTTCTATAATACGAATTTTCCTCTAAAAACTAAGTCCTATTGTACCTAAAGTCACTTTATTTTAATTATTTTCTCGTTTCGAATCCGCAAGATCAGTTTTCAATTTTTTTTTTTTTATTAATGGATGGCATTTGCGAGTCGTAAACAAATTTGCGAGTATACTTTTCTTTCTTTAATCTCTTCGCACGTCAGAAAATGCAGTGGCTATAACCACTTGTACTGCTATGCACTTAAAACTATCGTAGAGTGTTGCTTGTATTTTTGGCTCAACGTATTGCTACCGGTTTCTTTTTATTTAGATCGTTGAGTATGGACATTACATTTCATCGAAAACAATATGGACTTGCGTATAATATAAAGAATTATGCATATTTATTGTTAATATTATTTCTTTTTAATTGTCTAATCATCTGTTACATCGAAGTAAAATTCAAATGTTTATTTTAGCTAAACAAGCCAGAGTTCAGATGAACTTGAAACTGTATTACGACAAACAATTGAAATTTTTATATTAATTTTATGAAAATTGTTTTCAATGAAAATTTCCGAACTGCAGGACAATAGCAACCAGACATTATCTTTACACAAAATGCTCCGTGATACCGCTCTAAAAAAAGTTTATTACAACGATCGCAAGATAAATGCACGTGTAATAGATTGCTTGGTGTTCCTTACTTTTCTGCACGTGAAAGTTCTCGTCTGATCTGCCTACTACGAATTTTTCTAGTGATTAGCATCTGCAATCGTTCACCCGTACAATTACAAGACTTCGTGTGATACAAGGTGCATGACTCGTTTCGCGACTTTAACTTTCGCATTCTCATAATTACTCGGGCCTCAAAGAAATTCTACATTCTGTGCTTTTACGATGTAGCAATGAACTATATTCGAGATCGTTTTTCTCTTTTCACCTTTTTTATACCACTCTAACTTTTTTATTTAGCTTACATTAAACGTGCGGTTGTTTTAAAACCTACAATTACAAACGTTTGTTGGTTTTTTGCTTTTGTTAAAAATCTGCCTCAAAATTTCTTAAAAGTTACGTTGTTATTAAGTTTTTCTTAAAATCTTTCGCTCTCTCGCTTTTTCTCTTTCTATGATACCGTTAAAATTTTAAGATTGATGCACATCCACGAAAGAAAACGTTTACGCTAAATTTTCTTGCAGTAGAAAAACGCTTTTTAAAGAATTCTTAGCCTAAGAGATTGCCTAGTAAATTTGACAGAGATTCGATTCATTTTTTATTACATTATGGCGGATTTAAGGCGAGATATACAGTAAAACTTATTCAGAGCCTGATTTTTGAGATATTTCCATTATAATAATAAATATCAATAATGTATAGGTACGTAATTAAAATATTACGTTTATTATATTTGTTTATATTAATATTATTAATGCAGGTTGTAAAGACTAAAACTCAAAAGAGTTTAATATACATATAGTACAATTCAATTGAATAACAAGTTTAATAATAATAAATAAACTCTAAATAGTATAAACTATTTAAAATAATAGGAAAAATCAATATCCGAATAATGTTTTTGCATATCTTTCCCTAAAACAGATTTACATACAGGTAACAAACAAGTGTTCGTTTTCAGATTTCGAAAAATAACTTTGAGGCAGATATTTATGTGTTTATAATCGATCAAAGATTTTCCGTACGTACGACGAAGAAAGAAAAAGTCACCCTACTGCTTTTGCCGGCTTTCTTCATAAGTATACTAGTGACAAGTGTACAAGTGATTTATACGCTAACGGAGGCGAACGACGTCACAGCGCTTTCACACAGTGCAGCAAAGACAAAAAAGACAGCTGGGGCATCGTTGCTCCGTAGCACAGCTCGACATAGCATTGTTTATTTATCTTGTATTTTGGTATTCAACAAATAGGTACTATGAACGGTGCTTCCCCTGTTCAATTGTTTTTGTTTAATTACTTTTAATTAATTAATTTTCTCATCATTTTATTCCTCAATAAGATTAGATAAATATATATTACCGAATAGCCGTGTGATTATTTTTGTAAGCTAAGCGTTTGGGTTTACCTTGTGGCTAGCTGGCGTTGCATTCCAGACTGTCTCTCTTCGTTTCGCTTTGGTGGACGGCGTTGAGATTCGTCGACGACTCCTGCTGTGTCATTGTAGTCGTCTTCTTTAATTCGCCGCCGATGCTCTGTTGCGACGGCGACGTCGATATCGTCGACGTACCGACCTCGTCAATCGACATTCTACCCAATCGACTAATCGAGTTCTGGGAAATATCGTGGGTCAGAATCTCATCCGGAGGTGTCGCTATGATTCCCTCGCGGATGAGGGTTCGCTTGAAGTTCGATAGGGTGTTTTTCAATGTTATGCAGAAGCCCTTGGATGCCGGTATCAGAGGGAATTCCGGTAGGATTTGGTTATCTGAAGATATTATTAGTAAATCAGTTATATACGTGTAATTATTCAAAACTTAAAACGTTTATTATAAAACATTGGAAAGAAGCTCACCAACTGGTGCAATTTCTTTAAAAGTTGTTGGCGTGACAGGCGATAGCGGATGCTGATTATTGTGCTGCTCAGAAATATCCATCCATAATTCCAATCTTATCAGCAACTTCTCAGCATGCTTTTTGAAATGTTCGATGATGATGTCTTTGAAAACTGGAGGTGGATGATGTAGTAACTTCGACTGTGACTGAACAAGCTTCAAAACTACCATCTCATTGTACATTCTCGAATTCTCGCGACCTTGCTGCGAGCCTTTCTGTTTTTCGAAACCAGCCTCGTTAAAATACGGCTCTGCCACAAGAATTAAGCCCTAAAAAAAGATATAAATTTTTAAGCAATTCAATAATTATTATATAAGTTTGAACCAAAAATGCTTTTGACGTTTAGAAAATACGATAAAAAGTTGAGTATACCTGAATAGAAACGATGACTTGAAGCAAAGTAGAGGAATTCGTCCAGACTTCTGTACCACGGCCCGCCCAAGTTCCTAGCAGACTCACGCATACTTTTCCATCTTCGTACAGGTTAGGATTAAGTCTATCGCTACAGTACGAAATATAATGACACAAAGGTGGAGCGGCCGGATAATCAGCGGACAATTGAAAATCAAAAAGGAAGAGGCCGTCCTCATATGGTGTCTTTTCAGGCCCGCGTAGCATCACTGAGTATAAGTCCATTCGATCCTCAAAGCCCTTTACCCAAATCCCTGGGGGCAGAGAACTCCTCAGTAATTTTAATTCCTTCGACACGGTGCGGAAGAAGTTGGCACGATCTGTCGGTTGGAACATGGTAAGCTTGAATTTATGGCTATCTGGGGCAGTCTCTTCTATCGAGAAGCCCTCGCCCTCTGTGTAGACCGGTGGCGGAATTTCGATCGATGTTTCTGATGGCTCCGAAAGAAATTCTACTTTCTTGTCATCTTCCTTTCTGAGTTTTTTACTCGGTGAAGATGTCTTTGCTGCATCTGACAAGGACATCTTAGAAAGGCCAAATCTTTTCGAGACTTCAGCATGTGCTAGAACTAGTAGAATAATTAAAAAAAAAACGGTTTAGTACATTTATTATTATTACTCTTACAAAATAATGATTATTGTGAATGTAAGTTGGAAAACTTCATATAATTTGATAAATATTAATTGAATGTATTTTAAAGTAAATGAAATGGTTTTTTACCCAATTGAGCTTTGATAAGATTGCATAGCTTCACGCATACGTGAGAATTTCCTACGTGAATATTGCCAATATTATCAGGAAGGGGAGAGGCCTTTTGATGTTCCGGAGCGGGAGATCGATCAATATTATTTACGTCCTCGCTGAGTAGAAATTCGCCACTGGATTCGCTAGATCCCGACTCTTTTTTCGAGTGCTCAGCCGAAAATAATCCCGAATCTTCAGGATTTCTGTTGATGTTGATGAACAGCTTACTTGTATTTTGCTCGACGGCTTTGGATTCTTGTTTGTTTTCTACATCGTTGAGTGTTGGTTCATCTTCAGTGAATACCACGCTTATTTCTTCAGAAGCTGACTTTTCTAAAGAATTGTTGACGCTCGTATTTTTCTGGCCATCTGGACTTTTTGGTTCAATGTGCTCAGAGTTACCCTCCGAGCCGCTTTCCGTCTGTGAGAAAAGTCTATTGACCTATGATAAAATTATTTAATGAATGGTTGAAATAATCGATAATTAAATATAGATAACAAGTTTATTAAAAACTTTTTTTAAATAAGAAGGGGGATTACGTTTTATATTTTAATTAAAGACTGAGGTGAAGTTCAATATTATATATAAATATAAAATTAAATATAGCAATAAAAAAGTATCTATGACGTGATATTCAATACTAGGAAGTGATATTTATGCATAAAAGAAATTTATGGTAATACCTTTCTTGTAAAGGCGAACAATTGTAGCTCTTAGCAGTAAAATTATAAGACCCTAGATTTAACACAAAAATGTTTTATCAAACGAACCTGATCAGCAACCTTTTGAGCGACATTAGCCCGTCCTCTCTCCCTCACTCTCTCTAATAATCCTTGAAAATGACTCTCGTGGAAGAAGGAGGTGCCCATTAACCTATCCATGTAACGGCAGTCCTTATAGACTTCGAGCAGCCTCCTCATCACTTCGGTCGTTTGCAGCGCAGGATTCTGGGTGAAAATCTCCTCAAGTCTGGACATCGCGATTCTTGCTTTTTCGATATGTGCCGCGAGCTTCGGTTTAATACTCTCGGTCTGCTCAGTGCTGCCGTCATTGTCCGCAATGAAACAATCCTCGAGCTCCGTCTCCCACGAGGCGTCCGACGACACGTCATCCCAGAGCTCGCCCTCGTCGCTATCGTACTCGCCCACCTTATACAGGTCCTGCGGCCAGCACATGCTCACATGGCCATCCACCCACCAGACTTTCACTCGGCCTTCGGGATAGTTATCAAGGACCTGGCCAGCAGTGCAGCCTGCATCCTCGCCTTCGAAGTTTGCTATGCGAATGACTAGAGTGCCCGGACGGTACTGGAAGTCCGGATGGTCTTTGAGATCGTATACACTTACCTCTCGTTCCTCTAAAAATGTGGGCCTGCAAAAGTAACAGATGAAAGATTAACATAGTTTGCTTTTGTTTTAAAAAAAATACAATAATTTCGCTTTTTTATGTGCTATTTATATTTTTTTACTCTGATATGATTAAGAGTTATCCTACAAAATTAAAAAATAAAATATTATTACTTACTGAGGGCTTTGACTAGATGTATAAGTTTTGAACCATTTTATTTTTGCAGTTCTTCCTTGATGATCAACACTTTGAACTACCCCATACATTCTTGATTCTTCTTTTTGATCTACAACAAAATCTCCAGGGAAAAATTCCTTATCATCTAAATGATGAATCGGATATAACTGGGTGGAAGGTATACCTAGAACATTTAGTTTTTGTTTAAAGTTATTTTTATCTAAGAGAATTCCCCTAATAAAAGTGTGTACACACACACACACACACACACACACACACACACACAAATTTTTAAATAATAAAATAAAGCTTATTACATACCAAATTCTACTGAGCCATCTTGCCAAACAACATTAGCTTTCGTATTAGTAGAAAGAGTTTCCACGACGATTTTTGTTCCAGGTATGAGAGGCGGCGGCGGAACTTTTTTCCTAGCCTTACAAAGTTTACGTTTTTTCAAAACTTTTGTCATCAGTGCTGGCCCTTTTTTCTTCTTTCCCATTGAGGATAAACTAGAACAACCGCTTGATATCTAAATCCAAAATAGAATCAGTATTAATGCTTAATTTGAAATAATTTATTAATTTTGTTCAAAATTTAACATTACCGATGCGGAGTCACTTTGCGAGCCGGTATCTTCGGTATCCCAATCGTCCGAACTTTCAGTATTTTGAGGATTTTGAGGAGGTGGCATCAGCAAATTATTGCTCGTAACGTCTTTTTCACTGTTAATTTTATTTTCAGCGTTAACGTCACAATGTTCTTTCAAATGATCTTTCTTATTTTCTTGCGACTTATCCCTTTCTTTATCTCTTTTTATCTTTTCTTCCACAGCCGCTTTTGACATATTAATATGGCGCATTTTCCTCGGACTACTTTTAGGAACTTGAAATATCTCCCTTTGTTGCTTTCTCCACTGTTCCCGCGTTATCACATTCTCATCACCTTTGATCACGTAAAAATTTCTGTCGCCTACTTGTAACGTCGATGGCTCGAACACATTAAGTAGTTTTAACTTTTTAAGGTCTTCGCCATCAACAACGAACTTCGGATGTGCCTGATCCGACCAAGCTCCATCTTTAGAATAAGCTCTGCATTGCCAATGCACACCAACCCAATCGGTTTCAACTTTCTCAACTACTACTTTAGTAATTCGCTGAGGTTTCGACTTTCTCTTAGCCTTCATTTCTTTTGTACATTGTATCCACTGAGCATCCTCAAGACAATGTATAGGACCCCATAGACTTTGACCTGGATAAAATTCTGATGAATGAGGAAAATCATTATCCTGTAAAAGTAAAGGTATTTTCATAAATGTCTTCAATATCATAGAAGAAAGAAAGAGAAATTGTATAATAAAGTTTTAATGTATACTCGTACCGATTCTCGTTTTTCCTCAAAATGTTCCAGTCCACGAGCATCTATTTCATTCATGATGCATCTAGAACCATCAGGAGTGGCCAGCCACAATTTAAAGTGAACCATTCTAATACCTCCTACCCAAGAATCCATGCATACTGCTATATCTGCAGCAAATTCCTACAAGAAAGATATTACTATATGGTCATAATTTTTCTTTTTAAAATTAAGAAAAATAAGAAAATCGAAATATTTAATTTACCTCCAGAGGTACTAAATCTTCACTCTTAATATTAGTTAGTACCTGTTTGGTACCAATAACTTGGACACAAGCAGTTAATTCGATATCTCTACAATATCCTCTTTGTGTATCCTTTCCTTTGATCATACGTCTCACAACATCACCAGGCATCAGAGTTCTATCTGCTAGATGAACCTGCAAAGCAATATTATTCTTTTAGTTAGTTAAAACATTAGAATTTATTATTAAGAGGATAACGAAAATTTAATAGACTACATGATAAATAATTTATTGGATTACAGTAAAATTATGTAGGTTACATATTATATGGAAATCAGCTATTTAAAAATTTATATTTTATCCAATTCTCAAAAATGAATTCTTCAAGTCCAAATTTCATGAGAAAGAAAAAATAGCAAATCAAATTCAAGATAAAAAATATTATGTAATTTAGATTTGAATCAAAAGGTAATATTTCAAGCATAATATTTATATTACTATGAAGCACTATCAAACATACTTCTTAATTGAATACCTATATCTATCATAAACAGAAATTTGACTCAAGTACACAGAATCCAAATAATACTAGAATAACAATGTGTATACATATCAATAACTATAGCAAACTATCCTTTCAAATACTGAATAAACTATTGAGAATTATAGGTAGCTGAAATTCCACGGTATGGGGAGAGCATCCAATTGATTCATTCATTTTTCAATGTTCAAGCCCAAAATAACTGAAATCAATAGGCTTTGAGCCACCATAACAACCTGCTCAAACAACGACAACCTATAAGGTCATCACCTAAAAGTATCCTTCCGCAGAGGGTTAGAGTTCTGTAACTCGGCTATAAGCTAAAAAGTTCTCTCAAAACAATGCCCAGTGCACAGGATAAAACCAGGACACATTTCGCGCGTGAATGATAAGACTAGGATCTAACGGATATCTTGCCTTTTTGGAGTTGACGAGTTCCTCGACACCGGACGGATGCCAAACGACGCGTATCTCGCCCTTCTTGCGCTTAGGGCTATCCTCGTTGCCGCTACTCTCGTCCGACAGGTCCTGGTCGTCATTCTCCATGACGATGCCGAACTCGACGTTCCCTCGCTTGTCCACCCGGTAGACGACATCCTCGTAGAAGTACTGATTCTCCGAGGCCAGTAGCGCCGCATTATTGATGCTCGCGTTGTTCGTCGTCGCAGTGGTACCCGTAGTGGTAGTAGTCGTGCTCGTAATCTTGGAATTCACGCTCGTGGTCGTCGTCGTAGTGCTGCTCGTCGTCGTCGTCAACGTCGCCATAATAACAGCGAGAGACACTGCGAGAGCGCTCGCTGGTTTCCTCTCGACGTCGACGAGGGGGTGCGTCGGCGATGAGAAACACGGGGGGGTTCGGTCGGGGGAGGCGCGCGCGCGGGAGCGCACCGGTCGAACCACCTCCTCCTCCTTGGCTACCGCGCACCACACACAGCACGCTCGTTCACTCTGTCTCTCTCTTAACCCCGTGTCCTCGACAACGTCGTCGCCGAAGAGCCGATTGCCTGTCTGACTCCCTGCGGAATTCGTCCGCCTGCAGGATAAAAGTGTGCGATGCGCTAGTACGCGTGTGTGAGAAAGAGAGCGAGACAACGCGCGCCCTCGCGCGACGACGGCGACACGCGGTACCACCGCACGCGCCGCCCCCCTCGAAGGGGGAGCCCAATGTTGTGGTTGTCGAACGGAGATAGACGTATGTGTAGCAGAAGACAGAATACACCGGAAAGCTCTCTCACTGCTCTGCACGCCGTAAGTAGGTAAAACGCTTATATTATTACTTGGGTTTTATAGTGCGTCTCGACGGAGGACGAAAAAATTACGACGATGATTCAGGAAGCGCTGACACGGCCCCGCGCGTACGTACGTGAGAGAATTGATAAATAAAATGAAGATCCGCGAGCAGCTCGCGGCGAATCGCCGACCGACCTCGACCTCGACTTGCAAAGTGTGTAGCCGCCGCGGAGCATATGACCGTATTATAACAGTGCGCTTGCGGTTGTTCCCGATGGTACAAGAGATTGTTTTTCTTTTTCCCCTTTAATAATTGTTTCCGATTATTTTCTGCAAAGTGTTTATTGATCCTGCTGCATGGGTATATATAGAAATGGTCGAACACTTCGAATATCTGTATATGGAGCTTTTAATGATAACTTGTAAAAAAATTTAATTAAAAACTTGAGTGCATCACATGTTTCTTGGGAAACGTTTATCTTGATTGAACGATCCAGTCTTTTGCGTAACATTCGTTTATTTTTATATTTTCAATCAAGTTTTACATATTATTGTAGGAATGTAGATATATATATATATTATGAAGTGTTATACGTTGGATAGTTATAAATAGTGTTTAAAAAATTTGGATGCTTCGCAAGCTTTCGCTTCGACCGCAGTACAACGCGTAGTAATTATTATTCTATAGTTAAGTTAAGCTATTGCAATGATAAAAGAATTGTTTAGAATCTATTATCCTAAAAGTGGATGTAAGGGAAAACTGATTTTTCCTCGAAAAATCGATCGCATACTTGTATAATTATCCATTTGGTAATATAATTCGTATGACATAACGGAAACTTTGCTTTTATACTTATGACTTTTTGGATTAAACAGATATTAGAAAAATTAATAATAATAAAGGTCATTTACATTAGTTTTTCAAAGTAGGCTTTGCAAAATAGCGTTTTACAAATCGCTGTACTTATGGCCCGTCATTCGTTAATTTATCCGAATAAATTCGATCTTGTTACAAAGTCAAAAGACAGGAACGTGCAATTTCTTGCACTTGCAGTAAGTTTCACGTTTGAAAATTGAAGGAATTCTGCAGGGACATTATATACGTCGATCGGGATAAAGCACGTGCTTTAATTCATTCACAAAAACACAATTATATCGTACGCATCACATAATGCGTATATGTACATTCTTGGTCAAAATCATACTTATTGTGCATTTAAAATGTTTTTTTTTGTAGCTGTGATAAAAATAAACCGTCTGTTCTTTTAATTCATTCCATATATTATACCTAATTATTATTAATTATTTGATTTGTACATTATGCAGGTTTTTGAAAAAAAGAAAAAAGATAAGTTTGTTTCCAGTTTTGGATAAATACTTAATCATCAAGTATCACTTTTATTCGTTTTCACAATTTACAAAAATTTTTCTTTGGTAATGCTAACAACACTTTAAATTTTATATATATGTACATGAATATAGTATACATAAGAAATAAATAATAAAAAATTCAATAATCCTTTACACTTCAAAAAGAATTAATAATATTTCTTTTTAAAAATTAAGTACTTCTCTTATTATTTATAACATGAATGTGTAAGTTATTTAAAACAAAAGATCATAAAATTAATTTACTTTGCATAAAGCTAGGTAGTTGATAAAAATAAATAGTTAATATGATAAAATCACTACCTTTTAGACCTAGGTAAGGCAAGATACAATTAATACTTCTGACCACCTTTTTAAATGCGTATGAAAATATTTTACAACACTTGAAGCACATTACACTGCAAAGTGAGTACGATAGAAACCCTGCCCTAGGCTCTGTAATATAGTCTGTATTTCATGTTCATTTTTGTGATAAAATATCTGTGCTGTAAAATTAGTAGCCACACTGCAGTTGGTCTCACTATAAAATATAGTTTTTTATTAGTTTTTAGCAATAGCAAATTAGTTTTGAAGATAATTATTAAAAATATTCAACTAATTACCCAGAAATAAATGCAAAATAAAATGGGAAATTATTAGATCGTCCACATGATGAAATTTCCATGTAACTGTGTCTTAAAATTTCCTAAAAAATATTATGATATTTAATATTTTATAATTTAGTAATTTATTTTCAGAAAATTTATTCAATTACCTTTTCATCAGAATCTTGAGTGACTTTGATTCCCAGTTCAAGGCACTCAAATCGAATAGGAACAAAGTTAATGTTTCCCGGATGAATTAATTGTTTTATTGCTTTTTCAATTTGTTTAACATCGCCTTCTGAACCAATATCAATTGAACCACAATAATCAAGCAAATAACCAGATTTAATTTCTATTGGTTTATGGATATTTATTCCATTTTCGATTGGAGGTGTTCTTGGTTTTTGAGTAGCAGATTGTATAAAATCTAATTTAGGAGGAGCTCTAAGCAATCTTTTCATATGTTCAAGGCCTGAACTTTTAATAACATTTGCGATTGGCGCATATATTTCATTATTCTTATTGCGATACTAAAAATAACATTCAGAAAAATTAATTATTAATATAAACTTCATTTCAACGTAAAAGGTACCTTAACAATATGAGCAGTTATTGGAAGACAAGCAGTCTTTTTCATTATTTTACGCAAATTTCCTCTAGTTTGAGTTGAAAGAGGACTACCATTTATTTCATCAAGTACATCACCAACTTCTATTCTTTCCTAAAATAAAGCAAATTTTGAAAAATACTTTTTATTATTACTAATTCTTTGATTGTGAGATTCTCAAATACCTACATCATCAGCTGCTACAGAATTTTTTTCTATTTTAATAATCAATGTCTTGCCTCTTGTGAAACTATAATAAATTATATTTTTAAAATGAAAAGTTTAACACAAAAAAAATCCAAATAAATCATCATATTTATATTTACCAAACTGATATGCCTAATGTTTTGCAAGGCACAAATTCAACATTCACACATTCAGGTAATTCCCATGTATCATCTAAAAAGCTAGCATTTTTCAAATCCAGCCTGAAATTTAGCCTACTAATTTGTAACAATACTGAATATAATATTTCACCAAGAATTTCATCACCGAGAATACTGTCTGGGCTATAATAATCTAATGCTAAAAATGGGGTTCTCACCTGAAAAAATTTTATTACAAAGAATCAATGACTAATTTTGAAATAAACATTAAATACACCTATATACACTTTACAATCTTAGTAAAGCAATTAAGAAATTTTATTTCTGTACTCACGAGATAACCAATTGGAACATGGAGACATTTACGGCTGAGACAGGTTCGTATGAGCAGTCTCAGTCTACCACTTGCCTCTAGAACTTTCTGATTTATTAATACATCTTCTACTATTGATGTGTAGGAGATTAGCGAACTAAACAAAAAATATAATGTTGAAGACAATTCAAATAACCTAAAATTAAATATTAAAAATTATAAAAATGTATTTACTCTTCTCTTTTTTTTGATAAGTCTTCCATCCATTGCCATGCTTCTGGAAAATTTGGAAGGCCCACAGCATTCATGCGCACTGAAACTCCTTTCTGAAGACATTTTTCGAGACACTTGCAGAAAGCTGGAAGTTCTTCAGTGCTGTCTGTGATATCAGTTCGATTTTCTGTGAATCTGCGGGTGTAGCCTGGAAAATACATTATTCATCAGTACTTAAAAACTCAAAAAGTAAAGCAAACAATACCCGTAACATTATTACGATTGAAAAAACCTCGTAAACAACAAGTGTCGAAACTTTATTATCCTCAGTTCGCGATCTCATATGAATTACTCGCGAGCCCAATCACTTTAATTTCCCGCTGAATTATTAAACGATTCAAGGCCGTGCTCGGCACATCAGAGTTCAAACACACAGCGGGAACATACAACGACGGCAGATCGCGCGCGCCTCGACGAGGACGAGCTTTTCCTCGCGCAAAATCAATAAAAAGTTACGCGCTATAACTGCAGCAGGCACGTTTACCCCAATTTCCGCCGTCCAATGCTAAAATCTCCACCCCTCGCCCCAATTCTTCTCCCTCGTCCACGAATGCGAAAACTGCCACATCTTTCTCACTGAAACACGAACCCTCGAAAAAGCTCACCAACAATCTTATATATCAGCCCCACTCTAACCTAAAATTCCTCCGTTCACATCGGCCGATACTTACCCTCAGCTTACAGAAATCCCGACTCACCTTTTAATTCTTTGATCAGAGGATCCGAGACCGACATCACACATCTCTCGCTCAGCACTTCGCTCCGCCACCGAAATATGCAGCCTGTATACACAATATCACACTGTGTGTCGCCCCCTTCTCTCTCCGACAGTTCCCTCCGCGAGTGCGCGTCTGCTACGAGAGAGTGTCGAGAAACGTCAAAACAGTATAGCTGCACATGCACATGCAGCAGGCAGTGTGTGTACGCGTATAAGTATAAAGAACTATATACAACACTATACGCTAAGTAGTAAAAAGCGCCGCGCTCCACGCGCGACCCGACGACGACGATCGCGCGTCTTTGTGTGCGGGTGCTCGAGATTGGGGGGAGCGAGGAGCGCTATAATGCCTGCGATACTGCGCCGCCGCCATACTCTTTCTCTCCTCAAGTTCACACACTCATTCCGCGCGCGATAACGCACGCGCGATCGCGACGACAGTGTTCGATTGAATAAATTTGTACCCGGCTGTGAGAGTTTCCGCTCGCAAGAGGAAGGAGAAACACGGCTTGTGTGGCGATTGGAGATATCTTTTGTGCACGGTAGTGTAGTAGATATGATATATACTTTTTTAGTTTTTTCCACCTGATGTGCAGGCCGCGAACTTTCATTTCGATGTCATCGATCGCGTTTATCGATCTTCCCGCAAGGCACCGGCAAGTGTAGTACCCTCTCACGTCGCTCGATTTCATAATCATATTTTTTAATGTAAAGCTACCACTGAACCTTCTATGCTCCGTAAATTCAATTTCGAAGCAAACTGTTAAAACAGGATATGTACTCCACCACCCACAAGGGTTATTGACCTCTGTAATCAAGAGGCCGCGCAAACAGCAAGTGATAAAACATTTCTCCTTTTGCAGGTATCTGCATACACATATATACGTAAAAAATGGCCACAATCTACCCGAATGTGGAGGAGCTGAGGCGTCAGGCGGTGCAGCGATTCGCTGAGGAATTCGGCGAGAGTGCGACAGTCTGCGTTTGCGCGCCGGGTCGCGTCAACCTGATCGGCGAACACACCGACTACAATGAGGGCTTCGTCCTACCCATGGTAACTTTATCGATAGGTATAGCTGGATAAGAACAATTCAGGTTCATAAATTTTTTTTTTTTTTTTTTACAAAATTCTTATTGTTTATTCTTTTTTTTTTCATTTTATAAAATAAGTGTAAATTTGGGATTGATTGGTTCTGGAATAGGTGCAAATCGGATACGGTTCGTACCTACAAGTTATTAAGAACGTCATTTAAATTGTCCCCTGATAACCCGAGATCTTATGCATATATCAAGCTTTTATATAGATGAGTCGACCTTCAAGTCGAGGCGGAAGATCAACTTTAGTTCATTAGATAATCACGACGACTTTAAACAGCGCCGGCCTCGTGATAATGATAATAATGCACACACATTATGTTATTACGTACATGTATATTTCGTCCCTATCTCTTAAAAAAATGATGACCGGGAAGCGCGAATATTTGAATTTTTTTTAGATTGAAAATGTGTTTTTCCCTTCTGAAAAAAACGATGGCCGGATGTTCGGAGATTTAATTGATAAGTATAACATTTAATTTTTTGCTTAAAAAATGTATCTAATTATCGTATTATTTAAACTAATTGAAACTAATTAATCATAGTGAAACATAGCATTACGAACCACAAAAACAAAATAGTACGCGCGAAGCGCGTTTGAATATATA
Source organism: Torymus auratus (assembly GCA_900474315.1). Taxonomy (NCBI): domain Eukaryota; kingdom Metazoa; phylum Arthropoda; class Insecta; order Hymenoptera; family Torymidae; genus Torymus; species Torymus auratus. Next base: position 26,972 of record UXGD01001396.1, read on the forward strand.
GCTAGTCTACATAAGTATATATCTTACGTGCGATATACGTACTTGGCGCAAGCCGATCGAGCTCTGCAGATGTAGTGTAAGTAGTGTGCATAAAATTACGGATAGCTGCACACGGCGGTCCCTGCATTGCCGGTGATGCATTTGCGCGCCGCGGCAGATTCGAAATGGCATGCTTGCATTCACGATTTTGCGGATAAGTATGATTATTGTAGTTGTTTTGAGTTGAAAATTAAAAATGGCATAATTTGAGAAAATGACAAGATGATAAGGAAATCGAAGCTATTATTATCATAGTTTCTTAAGCATTTTCCTTATATAGCTGAATATATACATTCTTTAAAATGATTTGCTCATCAACGATTCGAAATATAAACGTATTTTATTTTTATCGTAAGTTATTTGTAGAATGAATTATTATCAGAATTATCATTTTATCTTTATGAATTATTATCAGAATTATCATTTTATCTTTATGAACTATTATCAGAATTATTATCTTTTGTAGAATGATTTATTATTAGAATTATTATTTTATCTGTATTTTTTTAACTTTTCATAGTATTTTTCTCGTCCTTTTTTTTAACTACGATGATAAGTACCTGTGCAACACAAAAATGTCTATAATTATTGATACTTACAACAACCACTTATGCACAGGTATGAATATATAAAATGTTAATGCAGTGCTTCCATGGTTTCATCATCCCAAAAAATAATTTTATTTTATGACGCATAATTATCTAAAAGTGTTTTTTGTATCCAATTAAAGTTATTCAAATCAGAAAAAATAATTTAGTAGTTTATAATTTTTTTTAAACTCACAAAAACAAGAATTTTATTTTTTGAAAAAGAATACTTAATAATAATAAGCATTATAATAAAGACCTATTTATTATAGAGTAAATACTATTTAATTGATCTAATTAGGTTTATTTATACACGTTACGATTTTTTTTTCTTATAATGAAATAAAATGATGACTATAAAATTGGCTGACTTCATGTAGATATAAGTACTATAAATGTATTCGTCCAATATAGATTTATAAGAACATTAAAAAATCATTATGCTTCCACGTTGGCCTAAGTTATTTCCAAAAAAAAAAATCAAATCCTCAAACGCCAAAAAAGGCACGCTTGCAAACCAAACCCTCATTCTAACTTTCTCACACGTTATTTTAATGCAATCGCACATTTTATCAGCCACGCACATGCACTCTCTTGCAGGCACTGCCAACGGTGACGGTGATGGCCGGCAAACCAAGCGCGACCGGCGCGAAAACGTGCAAAATCGTCTCGCTGAGCGGGGCGATCGGATCGCAGAGCGTGGCCGAATTCGACTGCAGCCGAGAAACATTGAAGCCTGGCGAGCCCAAATGGGCCAATTACATCAAGGGATGCATCGCCGAGTTTCCACGTAATGTATTTTAATTGCCCGGCCAAGCGATCCCCGCAGGCGTTCCGTTTGCGCGCGAATCATTCGCGTATATGCCCGATTCTTTCGCAGCATTTCGTTTAATTGCGCTTTGCCGCTGTGTGTTTCATATTGTTTGCATGCGGAAATTCGGTGCCTTCGTGAACGAGTTTTAATGCTTTTTGATTTATGGATGGATTTATACTTTACCTTTATATATTATATTTGAAATGCAGAGTTTTTTATTATTATTTTATCCGGCTAATTATTAATTTATTATAATGCTATGAAATTTTTCTGTTTTATTTTCGAAACATAAAAAAAAATACAAAGAATCATAAACAAAATGAATCATTTTTTATAAGTTGCTAATAGCTCATTATCTTTGACAATCATCTCGTCACAAACGCCAAAGTAATATTTTAATGCAACTGTGTTACAGAGGATATAACTGGGTTCAACGCGGTAATCATTTCCTCGGTGCCCGTCGGCGCCGGTCTCAGCAGTTCCGCCGCCCTCGAGGTGGCTACCTACACGTTTTTGGAGGCCATGACCGGTCACGTTTCGAAGAAGCCCGAAGATAAGGTAAGTACGTGACTCCTCTTTCTTTTCCCGGTGTGTTTATCTACTTTAATGGTAATGGTCCCCGCCTGCGTGATTCGATATACGAGTTTTTTTTTAAACTTTTTATTTTGTTTGTGTGCAGTGTTTTAAATGATTTGATTTTAAATTCGTTTAAAGTTATAGTAATTTATAATATCGAAATTGTTTTGGATTTTATATCAAAATGTTTTCCTTTCAATTGAATTCACGCTTTTCTGAAGACTTGAATTTGAGAAATTATGGCTCAAGTCTCAGAACATACAAATACATATACTAATAAATAAAATGAATAATTAAATGAAAAGGTATATTTTAAGACTATAAAATTCTAAAGAAAAAAATATTTTTTTTATTCGGAATAGAATGAAAATAAAATGAAGATATATAAACATTGTTTTCCCTTGATAATATTAGCAACTACATATCTTTATAAATATTCAAGAAAAACTGGATCATTACGCAACCCTTTGCCTATTAATTTTCCCCGACCGAACCGATACACTAAAAAGGGGGAGTCACAACCGTTCCCAATTCCATATTTCATTCCCCAACCCCGCGTGTAAACATCACAATGCGCAGCCAATAAAACCGAGCGCAGCCCACAGGCCATTACACGGCTCGCTGAACTCCTGCGCCCAAATCCTCCCATCCGTCCAACTCTTAATGTCCTTTTCCACTCCCCTCTTCCACATCCTATCAATATATAACACGCAAATAAACAACGAACTTTCCTATATTGTATAGGCTCTGGCGTGTCAACATGCGGAGAACAAGTTCGCTGGTGTGCCGTGCGGCATAATGGACCAGTTCATCTCGGTGATGGGCCGCGAGGGTCACGCGCTGCTGCTCGACTGTCGGGATCTCAGCACCAAGCAGATACCTATACGTGACCTTGGCGATAAGGTGTTTCTTCTCATCAATTCCAATGCACCTCACAAGCTCGGCTCGAGTGAGTACCCGCAGCGACGTGCCCACTGTGAGGAGGCGGCTAAGTTGCTGGGCAAGAAGAGTCTGAGGGAGTCGACCCTCGCTGATCTTGAAGGTATATAGAATACGCAGAAAGGCTATTTCCATTTGTTAAAATTGTTAGGAAAATACTAACTTCTAATGAAATTAGTTTCAGTGAAAAATATTCATTTCATATTCATATTCGTTAAAAGATTATATTTCATTAAATAAAATTTAATTAAATTATACCGTGAAAGTAAACTTTATTGCGTTAAAATGTCTCGAAACGTACTTATCTTGGTTGAGCAAACACTTTCACAGAATTAAATTTTACGTGTATATAATAATCGAGAAAATGTAATTAAATTAAATATAGGCATTTCTTTTAGAAAACGTCCTATTCGAAAAATTTCAAAATAATTCTTTTACCAATTTTCGTTCACAAATATATTTCCAAAGACCTTCTACTTACATTATTTATCTTATTTATTTATTATTTTGTAATAACAAAATCACAAAAGTTTAGATCAAGCACTTTTTTTTAATATAATTAAAAAATCGATGAACATGTATGCAGACAAACCTTTGTAACGCCCAACTAACCACCCTCACCCTCTTTACTCCGTCACAGTTCTGAAATCAAAGAACGCGAGCGACGTAATGATCCGGCGGGCGCGCCACGTGATCACCGAGATCAAGCGCACACAGGACGCTGCCAAGTGCCTGGAGAACAACGACACAGCGAGCTTCGGCCGTCTGATGAACGAGAGCCATAACTCGTTGCGCGACGATTTCGAGGTCTCGTGCGCTGAACTGGACAGCCTGGTGACGATAGCGCGCGAAGTTGAGGGTGTGCTGGGTACACGTATGACCGGCGGAGGATTCGGTGGCTGCACTGTCTCGCTTGTGAAAGAGAATGCTGTGGATGCTGTTATTAAGCTGGTGAAGGAAAAGTAAGTGTCGCTTGGGATCGTCTAGGTGATGTTTGTATAGGAGAGGTATTTGATGAACAATTAAGGTAGAATATATTGTGATTGAGCGAGCAGATAAACTCGCTATTCTAGCGATTCGTTGAAAAAAAAGATGTGTATTAAAAAAGAAAATTACCTTAAATTAACTTGAGAAATTATCTTATATAAGGTTTAAAAAGTATTTATCTTGAAACATACATTTTTCTTTCAAATAATAAATCCATTTAGTAATATAATTAGTTAGAAATACACTTTACTAATCGGATACTTATTGAAAACATAAAATATACAAGGAAAATTCATTTTACTGTCGTGTGCAGATTTTTTGCCCCTAATCTAATATTCTAGGATTTTCTGCTCCGAGAATTTCATTCCTCTCAATCAACATTTCGTACTACTTTATTCATTAAAAACTACTTCAAAATACCTGAAATTCATTATATTTTAAATTTTTGTTTAAATGTGTACGTCCGGGTAATTAATGTAAAAAAAACACTGATCAAGTTTGGTTTGTTAATTCATTTCGTCAAGTTTCGTAAACATAAAATAAATGTGTAATACTATATATACATTTGATTGTAACGAATCACTCCCTTTGGGTTTAAGAAATTCGCCACATTAAATTGCGCAATAAATATATGTATAGGTAATGTTTAGCAAATAAATTCATTCGTTTAAACTTCTTAATGTTTTTATTCAATAATTTTACATTTTTCGAAGGAAACTGAACAATTTTTTTAGAAAACTACAAAATGTATAATTTTAAATAACATCAATTTCCCAAAACAATATTTTTGTTAACAATATTTTCAAATCACTAATCCTAAAAAACTTCATGGATTCGCGTCGAACATTAAGAAATGTATTCGTTGTAAAATAACACCAAACTATAATCGCATTACATTTCTAATTATATTTAAAATTAATTAAATAAAATACTTGTTTGCAGATACGCAGGGAGGGCGGATTTCTACATAGCAAAGCCTTCTGACGGCGCTCGTCAATTGGCCGTGTAATGATGCTGCGTTAGTGTCATAAGAAAAACAAGACGAGAGAAAAAAATCAACACAAACTGAGATCGCAGTTTTGCATGTGTGCGTGTGTCTTCCATAATTATACGCATAAAAGGATACCCGAAAATTGTACGGCAGAGAACAATTTTGCTGGCTTATTAAATACAGTAATACTTAACATTAAAGACTTTACGTACATATTTACAAAGGCAAAACGTACTAGCGAGATTCTCTCATTCCTTTCCTATAGCATTAGTCTACCCCGCAAAACATTTTTTCTTCTCATCGCCGCGCATGTTCGTCGCTGGAACTGTGTATTGTAATGTGTATGTGCGCTGCACACGCGGGACGGGGGCATTCCGCTATATATCGGCGACATAATACTGAAGTTTGTCGAGATCCGCGTGTTGTGCTCGCTCAGCCGTTCAATGCCGACTTACAGCATTAGCCGAGGTGTTGGCGATTTCTGTAACAAAAAGTAATAGGAAAAAAACGTGAGTCGCGTTCAACATTTAGATTCACGTTGTACTGCAGGACTGCAGCAGTCGTATATTGATGAAATATGTGAAATTCATGCGTAAAATACTGTATAATAAGCGATAATTGCCGGTCGTACGGTTATAAATAAATCTATCCGCTGCCTTATCAGCAGTAATGCATAAGAATGTGCTCGTTACGAATTGATTTACGGAGGAACATGAGTTTATTACAGAAATGACTCAAATTTTACATAATGGCTGATAGATAGACTTTGTAATTGCTCATTGTGTGCTGTAAAAATGTAGCGTTTTGCATAGCAATAAATATTCAATGACAATAACAGTTATAATAAAACACTTTTGTATTTTGATTGTACAATAGAATACCAGATAAAAAATATAATACTCTTTTTTCGTCTGTTCTTAAGTTTATTTTTATCTTTTAAATGAATAAAGATGTATATATTTAGGTACCAACCTTTTAAATAGTCGTTCAATTCGATTTCACTGAAAACACATCGTAGATCAATTGGTTTGACACCCTGGAATATAGCGACAACACTCGCTTTTAAGTTATAGAAAATAAGCGGCTGGCCTCGTCGTGCGAAATCCTCGATAAGGCTCTTCATACCCTAAAATGCCAAATACAACAATATTATTAAACATATCAATCACATCTAAATAGTACCAAAATCAAACAAAAGCTTCAATCTAATTAACGAAAGAAGTCGACAAAGTTACGCAACCGGCAACCGACAACAGCTCGAAAACCTAATCTCCCTCTAAAATGCAAATGAACGAATAATTCGGGCGGCACGAAGCGATTATCCGCGGACGCATACACACAACTAGAGGAAGCAGCGCAGCTACGACTACTACGACGGCTATATACGCGCGTGTATTACGTGCGGCGAAACGGCAACGAACCTTGGCGGCGGTGAAGTCGGCAGCCTGGATGTGCGTGGAATCGATAACGACAGGCACGGCGGTGCCCTGCTTCGAGCCCTGCTTGCTGATCATCGACCTGACGTACTCGACGCTGGGGAACGTGAGGCTACGGTCCGGCGTGATCACCAGATAATCCAGGCCCCCGATGCTCTGCAACGTGACGGGTTAAAGGAGTGTGAGTATAGAGTGAGATTTGTGTGCTGCTGCCCAGGACCAGATCGTGCGCACGTAGTCCGCTTAGGACACACACGCGCGTGCGGCTGAGTGACGGGGAGGGTGAAAGGAGAGTCTGTTTTTCCTTGGGATTCAGGTGCGGTGGATGAGGAACTTGTTGAGGGTGATAGTTTGTTTGTACAAAGTAAAGATATTTGAATGATTTGTCGATAAAAATTTCTTAAACGATCATTATACTTGATGAAAGAAAAAATTGATTATATCTCTGATCAATATTTTTAGCTTTACTAATTTATTAAGCTTTTTTTCAATTTACCTGTTGAGCTACTTATATAACGTGATTTCATCAATTTGCGTAAACTAAAAATACTCATTTTTAATGAGCATTGATATAAGGTCAAATAAAGTAATATGAAAAAAAAACGTACTGTGGCTTTGCTGACTCGAATGTAAGGTCTGGCCGATCCGTAAAGCAAAAACAGCAGGTTTATGCCGATACCAATGACGATTCCAAGTTCTAATCGAACGAAGAGACAGCACAGGAACGTCGCTACAGCAGGCACCAAATCGATTTCTAATAATAAAAACAATGATATATTAATAAATGTGTATTGTTATTATGAGGAGCATTATGAGATATTTTACGATTGGTTTATTACAAGGTTGATTATTGATTTTAAGTACATCATTGAGCTTTGCAAAATCTAGAATAAAAAATTTTGCACTCATAAAAGACAAACTGTGTTTCTTCTTTTTAATAATTGGATCCGGAAGTAAGCGTGATGAATAACAGTTACTAATTGATGCATCATTTTTACATCATTTACCCAAATCATCTGATAATACATATCGGCACTTTGGAATTCACAATAATTGTAAAGCAACAAGAAGTAGGTGGAAAATTTTCATTAAATCAAAATTATTTACGCAGTTATCCGCTTCAGTGGTTCCTTAGTTTCGGAGAAATGATTCGCCGTCACAAAAAAAGTTTGCTTTGCAGAATAAGAATTACGTAATCATAAATGATTCAATAGTTTACCTCATTGAGCTCATTCAATGTAAACACGTTAATTTGATATAATAAACAAATTAGTTAAATTAATTCGCTCATATCGTTTAAGGAAAAAAATAGACAATTAATAACTATTTAAAATCAAAACATTCTACAAAAAGTTCTGTAGAATATATAATTATTACAAATTTTTTAACTAAAAAGTTGAAAAACAAGATGTTTTAAGTATACTTCAAAATTTCCATACCATCCCGTTTAAATTACACAACTTTTTCACGTCTTTTTGCCATGAGGCTTCACTTTTAATAAAACTTTCGACTCTTTAATTAAGGATAATCTCTTACCACCCAACTTTTAAAGTAAAACCTCGACTTCTATAGAATTACATTACAGCTGACACCTGATACTTCAACTTCACTATACTATCTATATCCTTCTTTAATACGTCATTAAAAAAGTACGCCTCATTAACTCACTCTTCGTGCGCCACATGGGCTTGACGACCTGTATCTCCACCATGAAAACGACTGCGGCTATGATAACCGCGGCGAGGGCCGCTTTGGGTATGTAGTAGAGGTAAGGCGTGAGGAACTGCAGTGAGACGAGGACGAGGATGCCGGTGTAGACGCCACCGAGAGTCGTGCGAACACCCGATGAATGATTCACGGCGCCACGGCTGAGGCCACCGCTCACCGGAATCGAGGAGACGAAGGACGAGACGACGTTGCACATGCCCAGGGCGAGCATCTCCTGGGTAGCGTCGATCGGCTTGCCCTCGGCTACAAGGAAAAATTTTTAATAATTTTTTTTTTAATCGTAGAAGATGGTTGCGGTTTTTTTTAGTAAAAGGAAATAATTATAAACTATGTCGATAATATTTAATATTAATCTTTTATATATAGTATATATA
>UXGD01001397.1:0-35436 GCA_900474315.1 Torymus auratus
AAACTGATCGAGCTCGAACTTGGCAGCGCACGCACTACTGCCGCAACACGAACGGCTCGTACGTGTGCGAGTCGCTGCAGAGCTGCCCGCAGGGCTACCGGCGCGCCCACAACGGGAGCTGCGGCGACGTCGACGAGTGCCTGGAGGGGCTGCACCGGTGCGCGCGCGAGCACCACCGCTACTGCGTGAACCGCGAGGGCGGCTACGAGTGCATCACGCGGCTGCCCTCGTGCCCGCGGGGCTTCGAGTACTCGCTGCTGACGCGCGAGTGCGACGACGTGGACGAGTGCCGGGCGGCCGAGCGCTGGCCCTGCGACGCGCGGCTCAGCGAGCGCTGCGTCAACCTGCCGGGCAGCTACCGCTGCGAGCGGCCGCCGCCCGACCTGCGCAAGCTGCGCCGGCCCGCCTGCCGCGCCGGCTTCGGCTACGAGCCGGCCCTCAGGAGGTGCTCGCCGCTCCCGGGTAAGGGGCCCGACCGGACCACCCCCGCGCCCCACTGACGACCGCTGGCGTCCACGCCGACTCGAATACTTTATATTATTTATATACACGCACTTGACACCTTCAATAAGCAATCTTGTCAACAAACCCTATTTAATAAATATTTTTATTACAAATAATTGCACAGATTTTATTCAATTGCGATTATTCATCCTACAAATTAGTTTACTCTTCGATATTGTCTACAAGTAAGTTTTTTATTTCAGTCAAACTAACATTACATACAAAGGTGCAGGATTTTTTTGTATAATATACGTTATAGGTACATTAACGTCGGAGCTACATCACTCTGGCGTTACTCAATTTCAATAACAAGGCACGCTCCAAGTTACATTCTTAACAATGAATATTTTGGTTTTCAGAGTTAACTGTCCTTTTTCTTTCAGCGTTCAAGTCGTGAGAAAAATCACATGCAATCAAAATCCTTGCATTCGTTAACGCTCTAATATAACCCGCAAAAGCTTTCGAATAATCCTCTTTTTTTAATCAACTCACTTCATTATCTAGTATAGTTTTTTATTGCAGTAGCACGTGCACTTTCACATTATTTGCTTGTGTTGTTGAATTCGTGCATTCATTAATTTGAAAAGCTATAATGCTACGATAAAGCTCTGGCTAATTGCGGTATTCTTCTCTGTCCATCATGATAGACATCGACGAGTGCGCCGACGGGACTCACAACTGCGGACAGCAAAAATGTTACAACTTGCCCGGGAGCTTTCATTGTGCCAAAGCTGCTCTGCCGGTTATGCGAAGAAGACCGTCGACGATAGATACCGCAAGTCGAACTACTCCTGGAAGCAATTGTGCTGTTGGATCTAGGTAAGTACGCGGCAAGAAATTTCCATTTAAGGTTTAAAGGTGAAGCAACTAAGGCCGTCAGCAAACATTACTCTGATACCACTATCATTTTTTTTAGTTGATTAGTTACTCTAAATTTTACCGAAAAATTATCATTATATATACATATATAATATGTGTGTACTCAAGTACATGTCAAGATCGAAATACCTATAAACGATATATATAAAAAACATTCTTTTTATGCGAGTATATATTATTTGAAAAGTTAAAATCGCATGTAGTAGCTCTCAATGTTGAAGTGAAGCACAAAATACAACACTTCAATGATAGGTCGTAACGAGCGCAGACTCCAATCGTATCACCACTTGATCATTTTAAAAGGTCAAATTCTTTGTTAACAATAGAATACTCAATATATACACTAGGAATGTCTAATAAAAAATTACTGACTGCCAAAGTACGAACAGTAACAATTTGAAAAATTACTAATATAAAATATATTTCGGAGGACTTGTTGAAATTATTCCAAATCTGTTTTATTTTTTTCCAATGTTACTGTAAAAAATCGCTAATTTTAGTACACATAGACATTAAGGTTGTATAACCCGTAACATCCCATTCAAAAGTTACTTTTTACCGTTAAAATTGCGATAAATAATTATGTAAAGTAAATAATCTATTTTAAGTTTTCGCGATCCTTTTATAAATATATAAATATTGTATATATATTGTAGAATTGGCATATCTCATTTTAAATTGTGATAATACGGAAATTTAGACAGAATGCTAATCTTAGAATGAGATATGCCACAATTTTGTTTCGATTTCAAATTTTTAAAGCTTATAATATTCTTATTACATTTATACAAAGATCGCCAAAACTCAAAATCGATTATTTACTTTACATAATTATTTATCGAAGTTTTAACGTCAAAAACTAACTTTTGAATGGGATGTTACGGGTCATACAACCTTAAGCATGTTTAAATTTTATATGTTAAATTAGCTGTAAATGTCTTCTAAACTTTCATTATAGTGCAAACCATAGGAGATTGATCATTTATCCGCATTAACTTTGTTTTTTTAAATTAATGTTGAATTAATTATTATTGTGTCTGAAAGAGTTGCATATTAGGTTGGAAAAGGAGTCATCTCGGCGCCCGGTTGGAAAAGATACCAGCTCAACGTCCGGTCGAAAAGGGGTATCTTTGATTGAGGTTTTCAGCACTGCCAAAGTATATATTTCGGAAGAGCTTTATATCGTTTTATACAGTAATTATATTTTTATAAAGCGATATAAAGCTTTTTATATATTCATTCGAAAAATATTTTTTGGCAGTGCTGAAAACCTCAATCAAAGGTACCCCTTTTCGACCGGGCGGCGAAATGACTCTTTTTTCAACCGGGCGTTGAGATGACTCCTTTTTATTCGGAAGCGAGGATATATGACATAATGAATTTAACCAAAGTATATTATACACATTTGTCCTTCTGCCTGTAGATACGACACGTTACGCGGCGGCTGCATAGACATAGACGAGTGCACGGAGCTGGAGGACGCGTGCAGCAGCAACGAGCAGTGCTGGAACACGCCGGGCAGCTTCCAGTGCACCTGCCGCACGGGCTTCCGCCGGGACGAGCTGACGCAGGCCTGCGTCGACGTGAACGAGTGCCAGCTGCAGAACGACTGTCTGCCCTCGCAGCGCTGCGACAACACCCTCGGCAGCTACACCTGCGTGCGTTTCCTGCCCTGCGGCACCGGCTACACCCTCAACGCCGCCACCGAGATCTGCGAGGACGACGACGAGTGCGTCTTGGAGACCCACGACTGCAGCGCCGGCTATCACTGTCGCAACACCCTCGGCAGTTTCAGGTGCGACAGGGACAGGAAGGGCGCCACCAGCACCTTCAGGCCCACGACCAGGTGGACCACGAGGCCGACTTTCAGGACGACGCTCGCGACTTATACCACACCTCGGTACGTTTTGCCAAACAATCGCCATCGGCTGGGCTTGATTTAATAAATTCATTATAAAACGCATCTATACTACTCCTGCTAGTACAACCAGCACGACTACCACCACCACAACCCCTCGACCTACGGATCCACCCTCGACCACGACTACATCTACAACGGCGAGACCAACTACTACCACAACCACAACTACGACAGCGAGGCCAACCACCACTAGCACCACCACAACTACGACAGCGAGACCAACCACCACTACCACCACTACCACTGAAGAGGTACCAACCGTGGGTACTTTGGCCACCACTACGCCGTACCGCAGAACTACCGTTGTTATAAGGTGCTTTTTTTTACCTATAAACTTATTTGTTGTGAGTAGTTTTCTTTATTTTTACGTCTCCTCTATTTTCGCGCTTAGGCCGAGAACTAATTGCCCAAGAGGCTTCGAATCCGGACCTATCGGCCAATGCATCGACATCGACGAGTGCCACAGAAATTTAAAAATGTGCGGCAATCAACGCTGCGTAAACACCATAGGATCCTTCAGGTAAGAGACACTACGAGCTTGAATTACACTCTCTAAATTAAAATCAGTCCATATGCACTGAAACCAAATCAGTGGTATACTTATAACTGAGTGATAAACTAATAATAAATTAGTGAATATTCACTGATTGACAGTGATAAGTATATACCACTGATGTACTATCAGTGCATATATGCATTGATTCAAATTTAGAGAGTAAGCTGCACCCTACAAGTTAATAATCGACCGTTTTGAAATGGTTAACACCTAGATGCGAGCCGATTCGGATGCTTTGCGGCGTTGGCTACACCGCCAATCCTCTCACTGGAGTCTGCACAGATATCGACGAGTGCGCCGAGGGCACGCACAAGTGCGGCTCCGAGCAGCAGTGCGAAAATAGACAAGGCGGATACGTATGCCACTGTCCCCCAGGTAATATAACAGCACTATTTAATATAACACACACATAGGTATAAAGTCGAAAAGAAATTTCCATTGATGTACCTATAAAACGAAACTCAGGTTACGAAGCGGACGGCAAGGACGGCTGCCGCGACATCGACGAGTGCACGCGCGCGCTGCCGGGCCGCGTCTGCGGCAGCCACAGCCACTGCGTCAACAGTCCGGGCTCGTACCGCTGCGTCTGTGAGCCGGGCTTCGAGAACGAGCCCGGGACGACCGGCGTCGGCGGCTGCCGCGACGTCGACGAGTGCCGCGGCACGGCCGGCCTCTGCCAGCACGAGTGCTACAACACCTACGGCGGCCACCGCTGCGGCTGCCGCTTCGGCTTCAAGCTCAAGCCCGACAACCGCAGCTGCGAGGACATCGACGAGTGCAACGAGTTCCGCGGCAACAGCCTCTGCGTCGGCATATGCGACAACACGCCCGGCAGCTACGTCTGCCGCTGTCCCGACGGCTACAAGCTCTCCGACGACGGGCGCACGTGTTTAGGTAACTTTCTTCTAGAACACGATTCTAAAGGGCTCTGCTGTCTATCTTCGATGCTTATTTCAATATTCTACGAAGTTTTAATTTAACATTTTCACTATCATTATGGATACCCGCCCAGGTGAACATTTTGTCTGTAGATATAATAATTATTAACTATTCATAAAAAACTATAACTCTTAGAAAAAAATAATAAAAAATAATAAGAGTAATAAATGTCCAGATTTGGGACTGTCGTAAATTTTTATTTTTATTTATTTACTGTTTTTAATTTTAGTATTAGTTATTATTTTTTGTAATTTTGTTCATACATGAAACCATTTTGGAAAGTAGGTGTTAGTAATAGTTATTATAAGGGAAAAAAATGAAAAACAAATAATAAAAAATAATATAATAACATAATATATTTTCTTTGTATGGCGATGACTGAAAAAAAATAATAATAATAAAAAAATAAATTCTAGATTTGTGAATATGTATAAAACTTTTTAGCAGTTATTATTTGCTATTATTTGTTCTTATTATTTATAAGCTAAGATGATTTTCGCTTGGGCGATAAAATTACATAATTTTACAATAAATTTCTATGGTAAAGTAGTTTTTTCAAAATATAGTAAGTTAGTTTTCAGTTACTTTTTTTTCTCGCAAAAATTCTAATATTGTAACGTTGGTAAAAAATTTCAATACCTATTAGGCTCTTCGAATCCCCGATAATATGTTGACGCTCAACGAGGCGCGTAAAATGCTCGTTCACCCGGCCTTGACCTGTACTTGTGTGCCGGCACACTCGATCTGACCTGTTAATATGCGTGTTTTAAGTTTACCTTACGTGCGCCATTGCCTTTAATGATATAAATTACCGTTTCGAAAAAGATGACGCGAAAATTAGGCTACGAGCGTGTATATGTCATTTCCTGTTTTAGACATCGACGAATGCACCGTTGGGAACGCCGTCGGGAACGCCGTTTGTACTTCAAATGGAGAACTCTGTCAGAATGTCAGAGGTGGATACAGATGTAACAAGATTAACTGCCCCCCTGGTTACATCATCGACGCGCAGAGGAAAAAGTAAGAATTATATTTTATAATGGCAAAAACGATGAGTTATAGTGCCGCTTAACGAATATAATTAATCGACAGCCGATGCGTGCGCGAGAGCAACCTCTGCCCGATGAACGACGCGGCGTGCTTCCAGCGGCCGGCCCACTACACCTTCAACTACATCGCCATCATATCCATGTACCCGATCCCGGCGAGCACGGGCCAGGTCGAGCTCTTCACGATGCGCGGCGCGTACAACCTGCCGGGCTCGACGATGCGCTTCAGCGTCGCCTTCATCCAGGCGCGCGCCCCGCCCCACGTCATCCGCGCCACGGAATCCTGCTTCGCTCTGCGTCGACCGTTCCCCTCGCAGGCCGTCCTCGTGATGACGCGCAGCCTCCAGGGACCCCAGGATATCGAGCTCGAGTTCTCCATGGAGATCTACAGTCCGAGCGGCGCCTTCGCCGGCAGTGCCGTCGCCAAGATCTTCATCGTCGTCACGCAGTACGAGTTTTAGTACCGCGGCTCCTCGACCTTTTTGCATTTTGCCAATGGAACTTAAAAATATTTCCCATATCATTATATCTTACATAAGGTATTTTCATATGTATTTTATATAATATTCATTATTTGAGCATTTCACTGTCTTTATAGCCAGGCGCTAAAGATTTTTAAGTATATTGTTAAGCTTCTTACAAAGAGAATTTAATTTCAGTACGAATTTTCGACTCTATTTTCTATGAAAAAGTATATTATATATTATTTAAATTGAAATATGTATTACAATTGAGAAGTTACAAAAAAGTTTTCATCATATGCATGTTTGTTCAAAATTTACTTTCATCTTGTTAAAGTATATAAAAAATAATTTATAATTCCAGAAAGTATTTAATATTCAATACTATAAGCAATAATAAATTATTTCATCGTTAATACATAATAAGATATATATGTATGTAATACCCTGAAAATGGCACATGAGTTAATTATTGCACTAAATTCATTATTTTTATAAACTATTATAATGTTTAGATTATCCATAGATATTTCTATAGATTTAGGAATAACACATAATATTGGAAAAAACAGTTACATTCCAATAACTAAATATGTTGTTAAATAAAAAATAATTATTTACGTATATAAAGAATTGAATGAAAAAAAAAAATAATTTACTTTTATATTTACTGGAAATATTCCATATGTCGGAAAACTACTTATTCAAGTGCTTACGAAATAATAGATTTCATTGTAAGATCGAGGTCAATTTGTGATATACGAAACCATAATAATAAAGTTTGTATTGTACTTAATATTATTCAAGTTTTGTTTCTTAATCAGTAATAACCAATATAATATTCTATTATAATTTCAATAATAAATGAACATTATACACTTAGGTCAGAAAAAAAATCGTTTTTTTTTTAAATCAATATTTGTAAAGCATGAAAAGATATTAACGGGAATGTGTGGCCGGAGAGGTAAAGAAGAAGTTCATTCAGTAATGCAGTGATGAAGGTAAGAATGGAGCGAAACAATGGTTAGGTCACGTAAGAAAAAGACACAAATAGTATTTGACCTTGAGATCCTTGCGACGTTCTTTATTGAGATTCTTGTCGCGCACGCGATCAAGTGGCTCGCATAAAGCACTCAAAGACGCAATATAGATCGTCGTCCCCATATATATATACTTTACTCGCTTGAGAATTCTCGTGGCTGGAGAAAAGTTCCGGTAAAAAATAAAATTTTTTTAATTTTCGATTCTTTTTCTTCATTAACAGTGCCGCTGAACATTTTCTTCGTACACGTGTCTTACTACAACGAATGTAACGAATCGTAAACCCGCGACTTTTAAGGTAAATACGATGGTATTCGATTTGTGACTTACATAATCGTGTCGACCCTTGCGCGATCGTAATAATTCAGTATCGCTGAAGGGTGCAACGCTTACTATACGACAACGCTAATGTATTTTTAACTACGCTCCAGGTATATAAACTCTATACATATATAGAAAAAAGGGACTCGTGGTTGTACAAATCACTTGATTCTAATCTTTCTTCGGGTTTCTTCATCGACGAGCCTCAGAGTTATCTACTATACGTCTTTATTGAACTTCATCCCTTTAAGTATTGCTGATAGTTTTAATGAGAAGTATTATAAATGTTTAATTATCATGTATACGCTATATGTAGGAGAAATAACATTACACGAATATATTTGTGTCAACGATCTGGCACTTGCTTCTTAAGCATTACTCGAAAAAAATGCTTCTAATTCTGGACCTGTCCTGCCTCTCACTTACATTTCCTTTTTGCAACGCAATCAATCGCGACTTGAATCATTCGAGTGTTTGTAGCATAGTTTTTTTCAAGCATTTGATTGTAATCTGCTCAGCAAAGCGATCAGATTCAATTCTTAAAATTAAAAATTAATTGGTAATAAATCAACGACTTGACTTAGTTACTAAAAAGAGGGTTTATAATACATAACATTAGTTTTAACAACGAATTTTATTTCTCTAGATAAATCATAAACATACAAAAATTTATATATTATTGAATAGTGACTAATATGTTGAATAAATGTCAATTGACTAAAATGTCAATAAACGTAGTAGTTTTAACTAATAATAACATACGTTTAAATATAGAGATTCTAAGAATCTATACAATATCATTTCAGCAGTGAAATTTAAACTAAGAATAGCACGTCTGATAATTTCAAACGTATAACTTTTTACAGTAATAATAAATCTTAACGAAAATATTTTAACAATATACAATTTAGGTACTATGATTGACTTATTTTAATTTCATAACAAATTTAATCAACCGATAAAGATTAATAATAATTTAATAGAACTGATTTGAACTGAATAATATAATTTTTTAGTATTTCTCATGTCAAAACATGCTAAGATTAATTATCCGATAGAAATTGCAAATTATTGTGCGCATCCGCAAAATAAATTTGGAAGATTGATGGAATCCCGCGCCATTGTGGCATAAAACGAGAAACTCCAGAAAAAGAGAGTTAATCGATCAATCATAGTAGGAAAACTCGGAAAAGCCGACGTAAGCTATAACGCAGGCGAAACACTCGAATCACTCAAGGCTCCGGGGTCGTTATACGCCAGATTCCACAATACTCTGCATTGGGAATAATTGCAAGCTCATCACTGCTTGGCATTGCAAACTTTGACGGCACAGTTTCGCGCATACCCACATACACACCTACACACACACACACGCACACCCACACGCTTTATGAGAGTAAGAGCATAGTCTCTTTCGGGAGAGACTGCTCCGTGTGGCAGTGTGAATCTGCCAAGTGCCCTGCAAGCGAGGGCTTTTTATTCTTCGTCTTCTATTCTTCTTCCTCCTCTTGTTCGCTCTATTCCTAGGCGCACTTGGAGAACGCTTGACTAGGAGGCGCACGTGCGCCTTGACGACTTTTCTCTCTTTCGCTCGCTATATCCCTCTCTCACTCGCACCTAAGTACACGTACACGCGTCAGCTCGCGTGTATTTCCTTTTATACATTATCTACCAAGTTTCTCGATTAATCAATCATTATCACATTATCGTTGTTTTGGTTAAACTCGTTAATTAACCGGTTCATCCATTAATTTGTTAATTAACTATGTATGAGAGCTTAATTCACAGACGAATTTACCGTTTCAAACATTTTCTTTTTCAGACTTGATCATTGCTACGAGAAAATGAAACTAAAACAATTGAAAAACTGTTTTACTATTTTCTCTACTTCAAGTATTTCAACAAAGTATTATTAACACAGATACTTACTCCAATCATATTGATTTTATGAATCATAATAAAATCAATTGATACGAGTGACGGTTGATGAATGAGCACATTCCGATAAATTCGCCCATTAGTTAAGCCAAGTGTATTCGACCGCCGTCGGACGAATAATAAGTGGGTTCGCAGTTGCGCTGGCGACGCAACAGTCGGAAGCATTTGATTGATTGAATCGACGAGTCTACAAACGATCAATAAACTCACTACTGAACAAAATCGCAACTGTTCTACCGTACCGTGTGCGCTTCGATAAGTTTTGGACCGCTAAATCTCATGAGTTCAACTCCCTCTCCTTCTGGCGCTTTCAGTGAACAAAGTTATATAACACACATAGGGGGAGGGGAAACAATGGCAGAAATTCTTATAAAAAAGACGTCCGAGGATGTTCGCGCAAGAGGAAATTCAAATTAGCGCGTCTACGTTTTTTGGCACTCGGATATATGCACTCGCGTGTGGATCACAGAAAGAGCTAATTCAATGACCTTTTCCATTGCGACACTTCTACGCGTCTCGGTCTAAAACTCAACTGAGTATGTCGCATTGTTAAAAGAGCGGCAAGGTCTACGATACAACTTTAACGATTTTTCTTTAAATACAACAATCTCGTTAAGCAAGTGCTTTTGGAAAGGTCATCATAACTACGTAAGTCCGAGCGCGGAACATCCATCGGTGCATTCCTACACTATAACATCTCTTATCAACCTTTTAAATTCGAGATCAGATTACCGACAGTCGAATGACAGTATTTTTTCGGTTTACACACTTTGTATTCACTTTCGTACGTTAACGAAGGCAAATTTATTATTTCCTCGCATTATCTTTCTCCCTGAATTTCTAGAAATCGAACTTTTCTTTATTAAACACTAACTTTTCTTAATTATTTTTTGCATTGATTTTTTCATTTTTTCAAATATTTATAAGAAAAATAATTGACTCAAAAAGTACTACAATAAGTCTTTGAAAAATGTCATGGATCTCTATCATTTTATAATGAATTTTAATTTTTTTATATTGCATTAAATTTAGCATTCTAATAGTGGTTTCAAGTCGAAAAATCGAGAAAAATATTATAAAAATTTTTAATTCTTCAAACCGAGAAAAATTTGAAACAAAAAATTGTAAAGTCCAAAAGAATATTCGGAGATTCAGATTCTTCATGATTAATAATATTTAACTATAAAATATTTTAATACATTCAAAATGATCTTGGTCTTTAAATTTTTCATTTCATTTTCTCAAGAATCAAAAATTTTGTAATATTACATCCATTTGATTTTTCATCCATCTACCTCTAAACTATATATATGTACCCTGTATTGCTATATCACAAGGTTTTGTCAATTGTGACATCAGTCTCACTAGGCGAACTTTTAAAGCCGAGCGACATTTTCCTTCCAGACCAGTTGCACTAGCCTTTTGCAGGTTGTTGATTTACGCGAAATTCAGAGAGATCGAAAGAGGAATTGACATTTCATCGGTGGTAGCGAAAGCGGACGTAGAGCCCAAGCTCCATGGTGGCCTCGGGCTAGTGGGCCTGCTGGCTGGCGTCGAGCTCGGCGAACTCCTTGGCCACCTTGTAGATGTAGAGCAATCGGTCGTGGAGCTCGGCGGTGCAGCCAAAGTCGCGAAGGTCGTTCAGCCAGTAGCTCGAGGCGCGCCTCTCGCCGTCGATGTACGTCACGAGGTAGCTCGCCGCGCTGGCACCCGCTCGTGTCTGCTGCTGCGGCGGTTGCTGCGGCCCCTGCGACACGATGAGCTTCGTGTGGTCTTCAAAGAAGTTCATCTGCAGCAGCGGTACGTTAAGCTCCATCACGATGGCCTTGCTCGTGCGCAGCCAACGGCACATAAGGGGCACTTGGCTGCTCTTCGAGGAGCGCCGGGTGCTGGCTCCTTGGCCTTCGTCGCGCTGCGCTGACACCTCACCACCTGGAAAAAGGGATACGTTCATCTGATGTTAATTTACATATTCTTTGATTATTTTCCTCTATTTACATAACATTTTTCGCCCGATTCTCAACTTTACTGCAGCACGTTTAAAAAACTACGGACAATACTTAAAACATCATTTTTTAATAAATATATTGTAAAAATGTTGGTTTAAAACGTGTCATTCAAGTCAAATTAGTAAAAAAAAATTTTCCTTGGCAATGAGTTAGAACGTGCTTTAATGCTTTAATTCAATTTTACTTTATATTTCTATGACTTCATTTTTCTTTCGCATACTTTGTTCCCAAACTATTGTATTAAAATAGTTCAAATATTTTAGAATATAAAAAAAATCAACTTTAAAAGTTTTCGAGAAACACTAAAAAATGTTACTTCTTATTGTAAAATTACACTGTTGCTTGAGCTGAGAGATTAGAAAAATTGCATGTCGGCCGATATGGATAAAAAAAACTAGCACAAAGTAATAGAGTTGAAAAATTGTTAAACTTACCTTCGGTGAGATGTTTATCCATGTAATCGGTGAAATGTCGAAGTAGTTCAAGCTTTTCTTGCAAGTGTGCAGGGACATTTCGCTCCCGATTGTATCGTGTTACTTCGTCATCCGTAGTCATGTACTCCACTCGTCTAAAATTAAAAAAAAAAAAATTCAATTTTTTCGTTTTTTCATACTAATATCATAACTACTACTCTTGATTGTTTATACAATGCAGAAAATTGGTGTAAAAAAAGAAAACAAAACTCCCACTGATTGTTTGGCGGTAAGTACAGCTGTGCGAAGGAAAATGCCTTCTTTCACAGGAAATCCCCAAGAAACGTATTGTTGAGCACGCGAGAAAAAGAGCAAAAACATAAAAAATGAAAAAAAAAACAAAACAATGAATGCGAATGCCGCCGTAATGTATGCTAATAAGCCCGTGCGGATAGTCGAACAAAGCCAAACAGAGCTATCCAAAAGAAATGACGAAAACAACATAATGCCATGGCTTTAAAATGCATAAACGCGCACGTATATATAACGTCGTATATCATCATCCTACTTTGAAAATGAATACACGCCTGCGCTAATAACAATAATTGCACCGCGCGAAACCTGAACCTTCGCGCGTTACAGCTCTAGAATCGCGTGTGTTGATCGTCGCTGTAATATACAAGTGCGCCGCGGTGAGACTTTGGAAAAGTCGAGTTTCAGCCTAATAATTTTAATGTTATAATGATTTACTTAATGCGTCGTAATTGAAGAACATGAAATGTAAAACATAGTTTATCTTCTGAAAGACGTGCTATTTTTGTAGACAGGGCATTTAGGCGCTGACTAATAATAATAGTAATTAAACACACCGGCCCTTATTTTCTTGTAAATATTTTCTTCTGTATACGTAAAAGAGTGAAATGACGGTTGTTAACAGTGAAATAATTCAGTCGACTATTGAAATACAATTGCACCGAGCGCTTCTAGATTTTAACTTGTTTTATTGATTATTCAGTAATCTTTCTAGCCTGTGTAAAGTCGCCACATATACGCGTTACATAATCGACATTGAAGAAAGACGTAGAGTAAAAAAGGGAGAAAAGTTGTTTGAAGCTTGTCTGACCTTCTATCGTGAGTGTAGCTCATCTTGGTGCTATCGTTGAAGAGCACGCCTACGGACCTGTCCGACAGCTGGAAGGCCAGTCCGTACTTGTTGGAGTAGTCGATCCACTTGGTGACGAAGAGGGGCGCGTAGTTCTCGACGAGGCCGGGGTTGAAGCGGGGCCTCAGGCCCTTGGCCGTCGCCGCGAGGCACTCCTCGAGCGCCCGGCTCATGAGCAGGCTCTGCGTCGCGCCGATGAGGGCGACCGCGCCCTCCTCGCCGGCCGCGCCGAGCGGCTGCTTCTTGCGCGCCTCCAGGCACAGCACGCTGCTGATCCTCTGTCGGAAGCGCGGCAGCTTCGGCAGCCGCCAGCTCGCCAGCCAGCTCGACACCTTCTTCTTCTTCGTCTTGGCCTTCTTGACATCCTGGGACTTTTGCGACTGGGCCTGCGGAACCGGCTGACTGTGCGCCTGGATCTGCTGCTCGTGCGGGCTCATCTGCATTTTTTTTCAATTATTATTGACCGAGTTATTTTTAGCCGGCTTTGTTATTAAAATGACTCCGGCTATTTTGAGTATTGAATTTGCCCTTTTGACAGAACTATCGGATATAATAAATGGCTGAATAATAATTTCGAGGTATTATTATGCACGAGAATATAATGCAGCTTTGTTATAGAATACTGCCGGTCGTTCCCGCATATACGTTTGCACAAGGGTACTGCGCGCGATTTGGCGAAATCCAAGCTTGTAATCCGAGAGGGCAGTCAACTCACCATGCCGAGGTTGTGCTGAGCGGGCGGATAGGTGACGGTCGTCGAGAGCGCGGAGACCCTTTCGAGCAGCGAGAGCCTCGGCGCCTGGTAGCAGCAGCTGTCGGGCAGCGTCGAGGGCACGTACTCGCGCGTGAGGTAGGGGTGCTCCTTGACGAGCTCGAGCGAGGGCCGGAGCTCCGGGTTGGGCTGCAGGAGCCAGCGCACGAGGTCCTGGCCGGCGCGCGTCGCCGAGGTGTCGTCGAGCTCCTTGTAGCGGTGGTTGCAGATCAGCGAGTAGGTCTCCTTCAGGGTGGACGAGTCGAACGGCGGCTGGCCGACGAGGAGGGCGTACAGGATGCAGCCCAGCGCCCACACGTCCGCCTCGTAGCTGCAGGACTGCTTGAACAGCACTTCCGGGGCGATGAAGTTGGGCGTGCCGCATATCGTTCTGCGCTCACAAATCAATTTACTCTTTTTCCACTTATACAGTTTCATAATTCAATAAAACGTGCAAATGTGGAAAATTTAAGTTAAGTATATATAATACAGGCAATTCGCCTATACGTCAACCTCGTAGTTTCCTTCCAAACAAATATTCATAGAATATATTTACGACCGCGTAAAGCTCCGTAATGAAAATAAGAAACATAAACAGCGCGGTTATTCCACCAGCTATTTTCACGAGTAACGCAACACCCGCTATACGTAATAACGCGTTACTTAACAATTACTTAAGGAAAAACGCATAGAGGAATTCATATACATACACACACAGACACTTTAAATGTCCGTCATTACTCATTTGGGCGTGCGGATTGTCTGCATAACGGTTGCGCGCTCGCCGGCGATTTTATCTATAGGATGAGTTACAGTTAAGAGCGGCTGTAAATTATGCAGGCAAATACGGGCAAATGCATGAATCAGTGCTCTGAGCGAAGCTCGCGTCGCTACGTCAATATAGCGGTGACGAGGCGGCGCGTCCGCTCGACGTCACCGCCTTCTCGTTTTCCAATATATAAAACTGCGCGTCGAAAAAAAAAAAGTGCCGCGTATAAATAAATGGCTAAGGTGATCCCTCGAACGTTCAATGTCGCCATTGCGCCCGCTTGTTTAATGCGCTAAAAATATTAAACTATTTAATCGATATATTCCAGCGGTACTTGTGCTATACCCAGAGTTTATCTCGTTTATGTTGCGGATGTGTTACTTGTAAAGCGCGCCCCCTGCGACCGCGCTGCATCGAATACCGTTAATCTCTTTATGAAGACAGATTACGTAATCGGTATATAAGATGCCCCGTGAGAATGCAATTACTAAATTTATCTGAATTTTTAAGGAACTCATAAGTTCACGATTGATGGTAGTAAAACAATATGATGAATGATAAGAGTATATTTAATTTAGCATTAGTACTGTACCCGTATAAATAGACCGTGATTATATCAATATTTTCTAAATTGCCTGCGCAAAGCATCAACATCGATCACGATAATGATCATACGCTAAGATATTTATGTGAATGAATTCTTCAAGTCCCTTGAGAGGTCGAGTAATGAGCAAATGCCAAGACGGAAGGAGAGGATATTTCTAAGGGTTAAAAAAAGAAGAGAAAAAATAAAATATTTGAGGCAACGCCAGCAGTTGAAACTTACACTCGGCGCCGCTGGCCGTCGGGCTGGGTCGCCAGGCCGAAATCCCCAATCTTGACGATCATCCTCTCGGACAGGAAGACATTGCTCGGCTTGAGATCGCGATGGATGACCTTCTGGGAGTGGATGTAGGCGACGCCGGTGACCATTTGCCTCATGTAGTATCGCGCCTCCGGCTCCGTGACCTTACCCCGGTACTTGAGTACGTGCACCAGGCTCTGCAGGCAGACAACAAAGAGGGGGGATGAGAAAGAGAACTGAGCCGCCAAACTTCTTCTCCCGCGGAGAGGAGGAATCCGTCCGCGAGTTCCGCTCCGCTTCTTGGAATCCGCCCAACGCGCCCGCGGGCCATTCTTTACGATTTCCCTCGTCTCCTTTTTTTACGCGCGCACGCGATCTTTTTTTTCTCTCCTTCGCCAGCCGCCTCGGATTCGCTCGCGCAGTTAGCGGACCATTCGTCGCGCCGGGATTATATAGGTAGAGAGAGAGAGAGAGAGAGAGAGGCTCGGAGGATATTAATGCGACTCCCCGATCGCCCGTTGCCACTCGCACCGAATTCGCCCGTGTGCGATCGTGAAACTGTTTTAAAAATCATTTTTAAGGGGGCTATTACGCAGCCAAATCCCCGGTACTGTAATAAGATGTCAAACGACCGGCGCGACGCACTTCGATTGGCTTTTTAAAGATCCTGCGCGGATTTTTTTATGCTTGCCGTAATTTTGCTAGTTGGAAAACGGCGACAGATCCAGTATTAAATTTATATTTTTCAATTACGTAATTTGATCTTTATTACTCGTTAAATACCATATAGATGTTTTACGTTTATTTCCCAAAGAAATTGATAATGAAGATCAGTCTTTCCCATTACAATATTAGTAGCTTCTCGAACGCAAACAGCACAAAGAATAAAACAGTTTGTGAAGTAGTTAAAACTACTGACTCTTTATAGCCTAGCTATTTTGAAAGTCTTATTCTCGCGTGTAAAATTTAAATAGGAATTCGACGCTATTACTTATAATGGTATATAACTCTCGGTGTCTGAGTGTGCGGTGGCAATGACCTTTATATATTCCTATTCAAGTCCGGTTTTTGAACGAATTTCGGAGACCCTTGCGTATCTTTCATCTATATTCCCAGACGAGCCACGGCATATTACCGAGAAGGCTAAAGATGTTACCATCTTACGGACGGTCGGCTGCGGTCTAATTTTATGCAGAAATTAGTATAGTAATTGAAGCGTAAACTAGTATCAAATTTGAATATTCGATGCCAGGTTCAATGAAAACTGTCTGCCTCGAAGCTAATGATTTTTTAAAAAGAATATATATTTTTTATTAAGTTGAAAACTTTTATAATTTATATGTCATCTGATTATAGTTTACATATTTGTTTTAAGAAGAATTTTAAAAGGGCTACAGCGTGTTACACAGACTTATTTAAGGTTCTTCGATTATCGAAGAGTCTATATAGGTATGATGAGTCAACGACAGAGGACCGTTATTTTCGTTCAAATATTACAAAACTTAAAAATAACGTTTCGTGAAAAACTGATTTGAACATAAAAATAAAAGATTTGAAAAGAATTATTTATATCAAATTGTTTACGTAAATTTGTAAATTCTATTGTTACAGCGATACATTTGAAATCGTGGCAAAATTGGTCTTGTGTATTGCCTAATTGGATACATCTAGAAAACTACAAGTATATATAATACTATTGGAATACAATAGAATCTTATCTGACAAATTTATTGCACAAGCGATTAAAATATGCGGTATACATAGCTGAATACCAGTAAAAGTTAAAAAGGTCCACCTGCTAATAGAAAGTTATAAGAGACAACGCAGCCGGGCACATTCTATCTGAATTTATGAGATCCTTGCACCTGGGTATATTTTACTGAACGTACGTACAAAGAACGAGGCGGTGGGTATTTACCTTGTAGGTTTCAAGTATGCGCCTGTATCCGCGTGTCTAATGCCTATTATCATGGCTAGATCCAGTAAGCTCAGATAACTATACCTTTGTAACTTTAAATCTTACTATTAATTTGGTTGTTCACTTAACTATTAAAATATATCACAATATTGTACTTAAAAACAGATAGCAGATTTAATTGAAAATTTTCTCGAATTCATTAAACTGAAGCCAACGGAAATTCATGACCAGGAAGCGTATTGCAACAGTTTTTGGTTCTAAAAGTAGTTCTAATTTCGCAGCCACATCAAAGTGGAGGAGAAAATTTAGCACTGCTTTCCGCGGAAGCAGAAAATATACCGACCCTGCGCGTTCGCAATAAGTTTGGCACTGAACTTTGTAATGAATTGCCAGTTTTACTGCGAAGTACGTAAAATAGGATAGTTGTTTATTGAACATAAAGAATAAAGTTCAGCTGTTTTTTCATGAACATGAGGTTATACGTCGATTCGATATATTTCTGAAAATTTCCCTTATATCCGAGTATTATTTTAATCGATTAGCAGTAAAAGCCCTCGGCCGTAAGCCACTATACAAACTGAACGATCCAATAACCTTTCATCGCAGAAATCTATTCGACGCGAAGCGCTGAAAGGGTCTGCTCGTTAGTTGCGGTAGAAAAATCATTCTTTCGAAAAATCCCTCGGCTCGAAAGCTTGCTCTTCTCAGCTTTCACGCTCTCGCGCAGCGCCTGAGAGAGCGCACATATAAATTCAGAAAAAAATACCGCCTATATACCATCTGGCTTTTCAGTTCACGCGGCCGCTAGCGGAATGTTAAAAAAAGCATTCCGCAGCTCTTGCTCGCGAACGAGAGAGAGAGAGAAAGAGAAGAGTGAGAGAGCGTGCGCGCGTAAAAAAATAGTTCATTGGACCGTGACGAGGAAGTGCATTCTGGCGAGGTTGAGAACGCGCGAACGAACGTCGCTATCTTTCTCTCTCTCCCTCGCGTGCGCGTGAAACAAAACTAGCTCCACCGGCGCGCCGATCTCACCGTGTGCGTCAATATACTTATAGGTAGCTGTAGCTATGCGCGCGCGACCGCCCGGTTGGACTCGCGTGGGCGATCGTCTCGAGGCGGCCGGCCGATCGCGGCGATACTTTATTTCGGGAAACGGCTCGCGTGCCGCGCGCAATTATTATATACGCACAGTCCGAGCTATTACACGCAGAACGGCGAATATAACTGTCGGTCGCGCGTCGCCTTTTTCCTCATCGGCGCGCGAGCGCGGGTCAAGGTCGTAAAAACGTCGCCGAACCGGAATGCGGACCGCCGCGACCTCGCGTGCAATCTGCCGAGCGCGGAGAACGCGAGGGTGCAGTCTCTGCAGGCGGCGGGTTTGAAAAAAGAGACGCTGATGTGCAGCGCCCGAGAAAGAAAGAGGGAGAAGTGCGTAAAAACCGTCCGGGAGAAAGAAAGAGCGGCTCGAGCGCGGGAAAATTATTGAATTTTTTCCCATCTGCGATCTTTACGAGATTGGCTGCCCCTCGTTGCCCCTCGCACGCGCGTGTGGGATTCATCGCGAGCGCTCGGCGCAGAAAATCGCTGAATTTCCTTGGCCTTTTTTATCGGGCTTAAATAATCCTTGCGACGTCATTCGGCTTACGTACACGTGTATGCGCGTAGCTTATAATGTATATAGCGCATTATGGGAGTGGGCGACGCGGGTAGTTTCTCGAAGGCGGCTAATTTGTTTCGCCGGTAGGACGGTGAGCGTGATGTAGTTATTCCATAAAAATGAAATTATTACGTCGTAAATGATATAATTACGAGCAGGTTTCGAGAGCGCGAGGGGAAGTGGTTTCTGCGGTATATGTAAGCCGTTCGAAGGGATTTTTCTGGTTTCCTCTTTCAATGCGTCAGAACGCGCGCATGCGGATGTCGCGTGAAAGGAGCGTTTCTGCGGTAGCAACAAAATTGTGGGCTTATGTTATTGTATAAGAAAATTGAGTGGTTGAAAGGATTCGATTTCATTAAGTAGCAAAATATCGGTCAGAATGTATTGAAAAAGTTTGAAAGTAAGCTTATAATCTTTGCCGGCCTGCACGTTATTTTTGTTTCAAGTTCGGATAAAAGAAACAGGGTCATACTTCCATACAAATCGTCAGGTACATACTGCAATAAGGATTTTCACGTACATATAAACGAAAACTTTATAACGGCGTTTTGTCCCTTTGTATTCCACTATTTTACGATGCTATGAAAATAAGAATACAGTATTAGGTGAAACTTGTATACATTTTACATCTCCTGGAATTTATGAATACTTTATGATACCTTAAAAGTAAACTTTATGCGACATTAAATCAAACAGTTTCAAATGAAATTTTTGCAATAAAAATATTTGAAACTTTTCTAATAATGATTTAATTTGAAAACTCAAGAATAACAGTGAATTTTCACAATGATAGCATTTAATTGTATCTTATACTTTTCAAATGTTTCATTTACTTTTTTGAAAAATACAACTGGATGAGATGTATATATGTCTCGTTCGAATATTCGTAATGCGTTTAATAGATTTTACCCAATATTATGCTTCTTTATTTATTACAGTCGTATAGCAACTGGGTTGTAAAAGGACGTAGGAGGCAAAGCGACAAGCGATTTTATGAAGTATTTTACTTTTATCAAGCATGATATATTGCACCTATATCTTGTACGCGGCTAACTGACTTTTATTATGCAAATATGTGCATATTTTAGTTTAAATAATTTTTATTTTTATGAGACTGATTTTATTTAATATTCTATACGGTCTTAAAATTATTTTCCCACACCATATATAATTGAATTTATTAGCCAGGCTATTTTCATGGGTATCAAAAATTAATGTAACATGTTGCTTTCTTGTATAAAGCCCAACTCCTGCAGCACAATGAATCTTCCAATTATGTAGATGGCACATGATATTCGTAAATTTAAGATAAAATATGGTTTGTTTGTATACAACTATAAGAGCCGATGTTTTTAGAAAGCAGAAGTTAACGAGCTGATAATAATGTATGCGATGACATAGAATTTATAGCGGATAAGTCCGGGCACATAAGAAAGGCGCGAGTGCGAATGGGATCGTGACGCAGTGAGCGCGCGCGCGATATTGCGATCGAAAAGCAGGATGTAAGAGAGCCATTTACAGATGGATAGCAAGATTTATACCTTTTTCGGACAGGCTTCCAGCAGCATGTACACGTTCAAGCTGTCCTCGAAGTAATGATGCATCTGCACGATGTTTACGTGATTCAGCTCCTTGTGAATCATGATTTCGCGAGCGATCTGCCATAGAGAACAGACAAAAGTAACTGGTTATTCTCAATGTTGCACAGCTGTTGTGCCAGCCATTCTAACGGCTTCTTTTTTTTTAAAGAAATTTTCGCGCCGATGTGGCGAGATAAAATAGCAGCATGCAATCAGCGGCACGCAACGAGCTTTTGTTTGATAACTATCGCGTTCGCGGGCTTTATCAATATTAATGTTTTACACCTACCTTTTGCATATGGATCTTTTGCATCTGGTGCTTTGGAATAATTTTACAGGCGTATGGCTTCCTCGTCGCGATGTCTGTGATGAGGTACACTTTGGCAAATCCACCCTGGAACAATAAAAAGTATTTCGACCTTGTGTTATAAATTATTTTATTTCCCATAATAATAAAGAAGGCTATATGATTCAGAAAAAATTTTAACAATTGATCGAAATATTTCATAGAATTAATTGTAGGTGTTCCTATGTAAATTATGAATGACATGAAATTCATTTCCCTCAAGCCGATAAAAAGTACTTTACCGAGCGATAAATTTGTACAACCTTCGACTTAACCCTTGTAAAATACGGCCACGAGACGTTGACCCGAATCGCCATATACCCTCTTTTATTTATATTTTATACCTACGTGAATGAATGATCCCAACAAAGTATTTTATGAACGTAAACATTCTCTTGAACGTTTTAATATTTTACAGAGAAAATACATAATATGAAAATAACGAGACCCCGTAAGACTTAAATGAATGTAAATAATAATTGTTGTAATAATAAAAATTAGTTATATGATCCAAGGAAGTAGAAAAATAGTGGTATGATTTATTTATGAAATTGAGAAAGAGATTTTTACGATGATTTTGACTAATTACACAGACATCCTTGGGTTATAAAAAAGCGAAGAACATTTTAATAATAACTTGTTTGAAACTTTGTATACGTAACCTAGGGTCAAATGAACAAGGTATTATTGGTAAATTTGAGAAATATTTTCTATCGAAATCATTGGAGAAACAAGATACGTCCGTGCGTAAAAATACCTCCAACACCATGAACCACATGACATCACTCTTTGCTTGACAAAAAGAAAAAAAAAAGAAAAACAGTCGAATAGTTTGCGGCGCGGTACAACCGCCATCAATCTATAAATCATTCCCACACGAGACGCGCTTTCCCATGAAGTCGAAAGAAAAATACCCGCACGAGAATAATTCACGCGAGAGGGAGCGAAGGGAGGTGCAGAGAAGAAAAAGGGACACACAATCGGCTGAGAGATACACATAACGCTGCCTCTATGCATCGCGCCCGCATGACAAAAGCATCTTTTCAACGGCTATATCTCGCTTGCGCTAGCATTAAACGGTGTTAGGGGAGCGACACGCGACGGCGAATCGAAATAGGCGTCAGTCTCCCCTAAATCAGCTCGCGCGCGCCCGCAGAGCATAGAGCGCTGCAGAGCTGCAGTATATTTTCGAAAAGGCCGCCGTGCTTGCGGGCCGCGCGCCAAGTCCATCGGAAAGTCGAAAATAAATATATAGGCGCGGCGGCGGAGGGCGTTAGCACGCGCTTCTCGAGAGCTCAACCGGCTCTTCAAGGGGATTGCGAAAAGAGTCGCGCGTGCGTACGTGTCTGCGCTAGACGACGAGTCGGCGACGATCGACGGAAATTTGGCCGAGCACCGAGACGATGCTCTCGACTGCACGCGCGCTGTAGAGACCGGATGGTAATTGATCGCGGGCGAATACTTGCTGAGGTTACGCATTCAAGGTGAATGCGCCGCTGTCTGCGGCCGCAGTCGCGCGACGACGACATTTTATGCATCGTCGGATGATTATTTTCGCAAGCTCGAGAGAGCGTTTATGTATGCGGATTTTTTATCGCTCATTAATCGCCGCGAGTCGGCTTTGCCAGGATAAGAAGCGACGATGCCCACGCGCGTCTCATTAAACGGAAGTATATAAATGCCGCTGTAATTGAATTAGAAAACGCGTCCGTCAGTGGTATTTTAGGCAGTCGTTGCGGAAAAGGCTCTAGACATGCGACGCAAAATCAAAATTTCTTTAAAAATAAAAACGTTATTCGGAAATAAGCGCGTTGGTATTTTCGAGCTCTAAGAAAATCTTGTTTACGCGCCGTTTGTGTTCGATGCTTTATGTTTTTAATGCTTTGGAATATGTAAGTTTAAAACGTTCTCCATCAATATTAGCATTTAAAATAGCTGTTTACAAATTTCAGAAAAGTCTCTTTGAACTTTCAACTTTCTTAAACTGTTTGTAAGTGACAATTTTATTTTAAATGAAAATAAAGTTTCCAAAGTTAGCAAAAGGTAATTTCGCGACTTGATAGTTGGTAGTTCATAGAAAGAGTAATAAAAAAGTTTTAGTGTTGCTATATACGGACTGCAGACGCAGTATTATACAATGCTCTGAGAATAATAATAACTGCCGTATATATACAACAAAGCTGTGAATTGTAAAGTTCTATGGGTGCGGTGAGCCAGTTATACTTCGACGTCTGTGTTGTATATAGTTTTCGCGTATACAAGTCATAAAAATCCAAAGGGGTAGAAAATACAGGCTGCACTTATTGAAAAGTAGCGCAGGTATATCATTCTTGGTTAAAAGACGGCCGCCGCATTGTCAGCGCGGCACACAAAGGGGGAAGAAGAGAATGCGCCCTCTCACCTTGCCCAAGAGCTGGCCCTTGACGTAGGCGTTGCCGCGCTCGGCGTCGACGACGTAGTCGGTCTCGGACTCGGCCGCCGGCGGCCAGTTGTTCCAGGAAGACGACGACGGCCCAGCCGATAGCCCGTTGGGGCGGCTCTTGACGATCGCGTTCCTGGGCCTCCGGCCACCTCCGTTGCCGTTGCTCGTCGTCGTGGTTGTCGTCGAGCTCGGTGGTCCGGCCAGCCGCGTCGACGACGAGACGTCCACGTAGGCTCCAGAGCTGGGGGTCGACGACGACGACTGACTCGCGCTGCTCGGACTGCTCAGCCGCTGGTTCTGCTGATTCAAACCGCCAAGATGATTATCGTTGTTCGCGTATGTATTAAATGCTAATGAACGCGCATAGTGCAGATATTTGTTATTTTACGAGATCTTGTACAATTTTGCATTATCATGCATTAATTTTGAAAATACGTGCATATATGAATAAAGTTTAATGTATTTTCGCAATGCTGCGTGCATTTATGCGCACGATTTTATATAATGGTATAAATACATGTACGATAGGCACTGACTAGGAGAAGCTACGAACTCCGGATCACGGATTCGGCTCAAACTTTGAGATATGTTTTTGGATGTCGAAATAGGAAGAAAGCGGCAATATTAGACTCTAACGCTCAAAAAATTAAAATTCTGCGCCTTTTTAGCTTTATTTTGAAAAAAGTCTCTTCTTAAAACGGTAACCATTTAACTCTAGCGAGTCTAAAATATAATTTAAAAAAAAAGAAAATTAAATTAGAGAAAATGAGCTTTCATTTGCTTTTTTAAGAATTAAGAAATGTTGATTCCTTCCAAAGTTATGAAAGTTTTAAATTGAGCATCGGAAATGCACTGTTTAATCCTTAAAATCAAACTGTTCAATTTTAAACTTTCATAACTTTGGAAGAAATCAACATTTTGTAATTCTTAAAAAAGAAAATTAAAGCTCATTTTCTCTAGTTTTATTTTCTATTTTTGAAATTATATTGAAGACTTCTTAAATTGAATTAGTTGCCGTTTTAAGAAAAGGTTTTTTTTAAAGAGTTTTTTCAAAATGAAGCTAAAAGTGACCAGAACAAAGTTTGAGCCGAATCCTTGATCCGGAGTTCGTAGCCTCTCCTAGTTAGTTGCTTATAACAAATTTAGTACAGCTATAGCAGTAATGGGTCATCGGGCCAGCTACATATGGTTCAAACAATAACCAAAGAGAAAATTATCAATAATGAACGTAAATAACAAGTTTGATTAAAAATAAACGCTAGTGAAAATCAATCTATTGAGAATGAGAAACATGTTTACGATGCTTACCTGATGACTGTGATGGTGAGGCGGCTGCTGGGAGACGACCTGTAGCTCGGTGCACGAGATCTTCGCTTGATTATTCGCTGGCGGCTTGGCCGGGTACCCCGGGTGCGAGGAGTAGGACGTCTCAGACTCGAGAGGCGCCGAGGATCCATAGCCGATGCTCCCGGTCTCGGTGCAGTCGCTACGACGTCGCGTTCGCCGCAGGTATAAGCTGCCGGTAAGCGAGGTCGTCGGCGGCGGGCTCTTCTTGTCGCGCTCATCCGAGAGCCGGAGCGACGACGAGCCCGAGCTCTGCTGATCTGTCGAGCTCCGAGATCCTGCAAGCAAACGGTCCAACGTTCAAGAAACCAATTTCATAGATCAAATTTTCGGCGTGAAAGAAGTAATGGATGTGAAATGAAGTATGCATCAGGATAGGTAACTGTTAAAGTTCTTCTTCTTATTTCCACACGAAAAAGATCCAGAGCGAGAAAAGTTATATCCTGTAGCCACGAAAGTATAATAGCAACAATTAATAAAGGAAGTGTTTTTGTCTGAAACAGTCGACGCTAGACGGAAAAAGCAGTCTATTACGTCAACTGATGGAGAGAAAAAATTACAGATGGAACCGGACTAACCCGTAACATCTATACCGTTAGCCCAATATATGAATGGTCAGGAGGTGCTCATTTGGTGAGACATCAGGGGTATACTCTGTGAGTTTCTCAAGCCGAACGAAACGTTGATTCACGATTGCTACCGTAGACAATTCTTCCTTTTAAACGAGGAAATTCATGGAAAGGTTCACGCACAGATGGAGAAGGATGAAAATTCCCGCATGACGTAGCTGTTTTTCTCCTTCTCGATAGATAATGAAGATGCTTGACGGTAACGTGAAATTTAACACTGCATCCGGCACCATACTATATATATTGCGCCTCTGATATTTACAGTCATTATACCTTCATATCTGTTATATTGTACTCTTTATAAAACATAAAAGATCATTTTACTAAAATTTGCAGAATATATCGACGACTGCAACGAAAACTAGCATAATGATACACAAGTTTGTGACGATAACTAGCACCATTCACAAGTTTGCATCGAATACTAGTATACAATTCACAAGATTGTAACGAAAAGTAGCATGATTCACGAGGGAGCGACGAAAGCTTGCCGCGAGAACTAACTCTGCGCGTGGCAGTGTAGCTAATTTACGTTACAATCAGTGAAACGATCGTGCTAGTCTTCGACGCGAATCAATGAGACGTGCTAGCCTTTGCTACAAACGCTTAAATAGACTAGTATTCGTGGGAAACTGAATCGTGCTAGTTTTCGTAAGGGGCGTTGATATAGTCTTACGTCGTGTCCTATATCATGTGTCGACATTTAGAGCGTATTGCTACAGAGGGCATCCACCCGTAACAATAGAATATAATCCTAAATTATTTCAGTTTATAATTTACTTTGTCAATGCCGAACTATACCTCCACCTCTTTGTTAATAAATCCCGGCAAATGTTAAAACTGTTCTTCAACGATGCAAAAAATTCAAATATCCATTTCATTCTTGATGGTCATTGATCTTTTTAATCGCTGATACTTATATTTATCTTGGATGCTCGTTCTTGAAATCATTTTGTAAATCAACACTATCGTATTTGTCTTAAATTTCAAGATATCTCTTTTGCAATTGACTGCGTACGAAGGAAGTATAATTTTAAAACTTGAATTTGAAATAAAAATACATCGAAGTAACATACTTGTCGAATAAAAATCAAAATATGATATCTGTTTTTCGAAGTAATAATGTAGCATACAGCGTTTTAATTTATTCATAAGAAATGATTATCCAATTTTCCAATATAAAAGAATTATTAAAGAATTATTGCGAACAAACACCCGTAAAAATAAAAAATGCTTTACGTAATATTTATGCATATAAAATCAAGCATAACTAAAACTATTTATTCATAATTACTTAAAACAATGCACACCTTAATTTTTGTTCAACGCAAATGCGCATGAAAGGCAAAGTTTTGATCTTTTATGTTGTTTTGAGCAGGAAGTGGCACATATACAATGGTAATTCGAATACAGCAACTAATCGTATTTGCCCGGGGGTACTTACACCGCGCACGTGCATCAATAACAGGTTTTAGATTTATATTCATTCTATCTAAATATCATAATATAAATTTCATTTGTTCACTTATTCTGTACTTTCTAATTGCATAATAATATTGATAACAGAAATTTATCGATTCATTTAGTCTTTAAAAACAACATAATTTATATTAATCAATAAACGTGATTTCCTAAAAATTTTCTTCTGTAACGTCTTTAAATTTTACGAAACACACAATATCTTTTAGAGTGAAACCACACGTTTCTCCATTCCCTACTGATTTGATCTGACTGAAAATCGATTTCCATGTAGGGTGACTGTGTGAATTCATATCCTACACCTTTGCTCAATAGATATTTAATTTTTTGTTAAAATTTGTAAAATATATTTCGAATAAAGTATAGTTAAAGATGACATTAATCAAGAGTAGACCTGTAAGTATTATTTTTGTAATAATTTTAAATTAAAAAAGACGTAATATTTGAATAATAAGTACAAACTCAGGAGAAAGGTTTACTTCTACTCGTATCCTAGACAAAAGCATTCCCAGGTATCTATTAGTCACTACTTCGTATGGCTAACTGTGATTCAACCCGTTTAATTGACATTGTTTTCACTCACACGTACTTTTACTTTTCTCCAAGTATGTGTTATGTAACATATCCAATTACGATAATCACATTATTTTATAAGAGAATGAATGAATTTCCGATATTATAATAGCTTCACATATTTGCACATAAAAGGCGCAGATACGCTGTGTTTGTGTGAAAACTAAGCTACAATCAACTGTCGATTATCGTGAGTATAATACTCTCACGTTAACCGACTGAAATGTTAATAGTATATAGCTCGTGATTTTTTTAATTCATAGGTCATCAGTAGTGAAAGTTCAAGTAGGAAAACACTTTGTTTGTAAAAATACTATAGCTATAACATTTCGGAAATGTAGAAAAATTTCATGCCGTATTTAGTTCTAACAACAGTAGTAAATATATAATATCGATTAAATATCAATTTAATAACTATAGAACATCAATCTTCGATACACGTTTTAAAATGCGATTGACATTTATAATTTATATACAATGCAATTAATCTAATTTTAGTTGCGAGTTTTACGAGCGAGTAAATTTAGTTGCAATGTAAATTAAAAATAATCAACAATAATTATAAAGTAATTCTTTATACTTTATCTTACGATCAATAATTTTATAATTATTCTAAATCTTTATATAGACAAAAATTATAATATAGAAAAACAATGTTTTTGGTAAAAAATTACAAATGGTCCTTTTTTAACGAATAATTTAGAAACCCATTTGTTTTAATAACTTTTCACTTGAACCATTCCCATATCATGTAGTAAATAAGCTTTGAAATGATTAACGGTTAAACAGCTGACTAGATAGCATAAATAGGTCTTTAAGGGATTACACGGTCAGTTGGAAACTGAACTTAAAAATCCGAAAATAGGTGATAAAGTGGCTCTACGCTCGGGTAGTTTTGAATACTCAAGTCTGTAGTCATAATTTTCTTAATTACAAGGCACACACAATTCTCCAGAATATTTTAAAATTCTAAAAGAAATTATTTTCTTTTTTTGTGGCTTCGATCGAAAAGAATACAAATAATATTCTAACTACTCGTTTAAAAAGATTATTAAATTATAATGATTTCTATGAATGGAATGCTAATATTCCATCTCTCTTTAACGTGTAAATCTGTGAATCACTGGGGTTGCGTGGTTTCTGTAATTAACTATTCAATCAAGATGCATGTAAACTTGATTTCCATTTGGTCAGTGAAATTGAAAGTTACCATAGGGAACGTATTCATCATGACATCACGCCAACATAATACGATGATTTAGCATTGTGGCCTTACAGTGTAACAATTATAAGCGTACATACTCGATTAAACAAAGCAGAGTTTACATACAATTTCAATAAAGTCAAAAGTGCTTTGACAGTTGGACAATTCCGACACCGTGCGTATTTAAAACTCTATAGGTACGAAATTGACTAGCAAATATTCGCGTCACATTGCCATTGAAAACCTCAGAGCAAAAAGCCGTAATGATCCAGTAATTGGAATTCGATCGAAGAATGCGAGTTGGAGCGAGGGTGCGAAAATAAAAACATGCAGGCATGCTCGATATGTATATAGGGAAAGGTTTGTATCGTGCTCCGAAATGACAACAAAAGAAGCAAGCATCGGTCTCTCACCTGCGATCCTCGGCGGGCTCGGCGGCTGCGCTACGTCCGCGGACATGTTTATATCCTCTCTCTCTGCTCGCTTCCACTGCTCTCTTCCTCGCTCTCGCTGCTACTGCTCGGGCACGCGACACACAGACACACACGCACACACTCGCGCACTCGCTGCTGCTCTCGGGCTGCTCTCAGGCCGCGCCTCGCGGGATCATGACGCTCTCGCTCGCTGGTAAACAGCGCACTGACTGGCGGAGAGGGAGCGAGCGTAGAGGAGGGTGGCCGCTATTCCTCCCGATATCGACCGCTCTCGCAAGCTCGGGGGCTTTCGGGGGAGCTTTCGGGGGAGCTTTCGGGGCAGCTTTCGCCGTTCCTTTGACGCTCGGGACGCTACTGCTGTTATTATTGTTCGCGTGGGCTCTGCTAAAATTAATAAGCCGCAAGGTCGCCGGCGTCTTCTTTCTTTTGGGATTTCTCGAGGCACGCGTGCACTGATCTGCGAGTGGCACTCGACCTTCCGCTCGCGGCTTTATCGTCCATAATGCCAGCTTCTTCGACTCCTCCGGCCTTTGTTTAGGCCCCCGGCGGAGTGGCGCGAGCTGCCGTGGGAACACAGCCTCCGAAATTACTGCCGGCGCAGGTGCAGCGGGGGCTCGCTCGCTCTCATCTTCTTCTTCTGCACTTTCTCCGCCTCGGCGCTCTTACTTATCCCCGGGCTCGGCGAACCACATCCGCCCTGTCACTCGTTGGGCCGCTTCTTCCCTTTCCCTTGCTTCGCTCGAAATCTCTCTCTCGTCTTATCTCTCCTCGCTGGGCCGCCCGACACGTGCATGCAGCGCTTATCGATTGCGCGCGCACGTCTCTTCTGTGTTATAGCTATAGACGTCGGCGACGCTCCGCGTGGGCGAAGGCGCGAGGACGGGGATGCGCGGACGTACGCAAGGTGCACAATCTGTCTGCCGGGAGCGACGCACGACACACGCCGAGCCTCGCGACGAACTGCAGAGTCGCGGCGCCGTCGCCAGCCGATATATGCTTCTGGGCTCGCTCCCTCTCTCTCTCTCCCTCGCTCGTTTCTCGTTCTCGCTCGTAAGTATTCGCGCACACCGGCGAGGCTCCCTACTCCTGCGCTGCCTACTGCTGCTGTGTCTCTCTCTCTCTCTCTCTCTCTCCCACTCTGCCTTCTTCTCCTCCGCTGTGCGCTCGGCGCGGCGGCCGCACGCGGGGTTACTTACCTTGGGCTTAGGTGTGCGCGCGCGGGCTAATTTACGCCCGGTGTGCGTATGGCGGGGCTTTTTTAAAAGCCACTTCTCAGCGCTGCGAGTTTTAGCCGACGAGCTCTCTCGAGGAGCACAGCTTCTTGCGCGTCTTCGTTTTTTCCCCCGCGAGGGCCCGAGAGATATGTTAGTCTTATTGCGCGAAACTGGGCTGAATGAAGCGGGTAAACTGGTTTTACCGTACCGCTGCTTCTTCAAGAAAAATCACTGGGAAAGTCATCGGGATTTCAAATCCGCGCGGCTCTTTGCCAAATGGGAGAAAACATACATGCCCGAAATTACCTCATCACGGATCGGAGCATTTCAACGAAACGTACGCTAATTTTGGGGAAACACTTTATTAATTTACAACAACTTTCAATAAACTTGTGCTTGTAATGTTTTCCCGTATCCCATAGGCTTTTAATTACAAGTTTATTATAATTAATACATTTTAATTGATAATCTTTCGAGGTTGAACATTATCGCACGAGTAAAAGTCAATTTGACCGATCATAAAAATGTTAGTGAAAATTATTATCCCAAATTTTATAGCTTTCTTTACTGCGTAAAAATGTTCCACAATGTTGCGTCGCTTTAGTCAAGTTTTAACACCTTATTTTCTGTTTTCAAGTGTGCAGTTTACGCGTGTACGTTGTACCCTTGCAACGTAGGCTTCCGACTTTACGAGGGATTTTGGGGCCGATTTTTATGTTGCTGAGTTTTATAGTTTGCTATCCTCGTGCGATTTTTCGTTACAACGCAAGTGAATACAAATCTCGTTTATTTCTGTCTTTTAATACCTTACACGCTGAAAAATAAAACCTCACGAAGAAAGTATGACGTCATGTAAAATGCAACCTACAAAAAAATCGATTCAACGTCATGTCGGAAAAATATAGCTTTTCGATATTTTTCATAAATTTTATTTTTAGCGAAAAAACGTCATCGATATACAATACGAGTATTCTTAGGAATAACACTTGCATTCGGAAGATTCGACATATCTTATGTAATTTTAATATTTCTGATAAAAGGTGCCACGGTTCAGATATCTGATATCTTGTAAAAATAAATTAATTTTATTTTAGGTTTAATATTATCATTTCAAAAACTATTCAAACATATTTTATTACTATTTTAATAAATGTATAATAAAAACAAACTAATATTATACTAATATGTATCTAGAACCTCGATTATACTGTTATTATTATTGAAAAATGTCATTTCGGAAATTATATATTTCTCACGACGGAAGAAACGGATGATATAAACTAGCGTTTTTTGTTAATCAGCGAGCAAGGCCAAGGAAAATCAGGTCACGCGCGTGATCTTTTCCAACTTAAAGAGCTTTTAATAATGATGATGGTAACGGACTACTGCCGGTCGTTATCATCTGATTTTCAAATAAACATTAGCAGATATCGCTTTTGGCTCTTCAGACAGCAATAGAGAAAAACAGTCACCCCTGTGCACTCCGATTAGAAAATAGTAATTAGAAATACGGTACAAACGAAAAACGTGGCACGTCATCATGTCGTTTGTGAGACACTGCTTCACTGCTGCGGTCGCGCATACACGCACACCCGTAATTTGGAGAAGCTGGAAACACACGGTTACGGAGAAATCACGGACAAAGTATATAGAATATAAGAGTACGGATAAAAAAGGTATACCTATATGTATATAAGAAGCGACGTATCGTTACCCAACCTGCTCAACCCTCCCCCTATTTCTCTCACGTGCACGTGCTTACATAGGTAGGTACACACATACACGCGCGCACATATATACAAGTATATATATATATATGTATTCCCGACTCATCGTCTCTCATTCATCCTCCGTCCTCCTCTCTTGCTCCTCCCTTCCCCTCCGTTCGTTCACCTATAACTAAACGTGTTTTTCTCCCTCGGCACTCCGCGTCCGCACAGGAGAAGCGGAGCAGGACAGAGACAGCGGAGGCGAAGAAGATCTACGCCACTCTGGGAAGATTTTCTGTCTTCCCCTCCGTGTCTATTCTGCGTGTGCACGCACGCACGAGGCATAATATTTTATATAGGCGAGAGCATCCAGCGCACCGGGGACGGATTGCGGCTGCACGAATGTATATATATATATGCGGCTCCTATAAGAGAAGATAAATAGGTAGCTAGGTGGTTAACAGAATGGATGAATGGATTAACACGGATTTCTTCTTTCGTAATTCAGCTAAAAATTGTGGCTATCGTATATTATAATGTGATATGTTTTCATGGACGCCGATCCGTATTTATCTTTATTTCTGTGACGATAAAAATGCCAATTAAGTAAGACCAGTAGAATATATGTGTGTATAAATATTCGAAAAGGTTTCTTTTTAACTATGGAATTAAGAATCTACAACAAATTAAAATTGAATAAAAAAAAAAAATAAATAAATAAACTTCGATTGGATAAAAAACATATCTATTTCCCTATTATGCGAGATTAGACTTTCCACATCAATATAAAACAATTTGTGTTCATTTGAGCCTATTTCGTAAAATTTCGCTTTATTTCGCTTGACTACCCAATCCGTATTGATTTTAAAAAGTGGTCCAGAGTATCCGGTGTTGAATAACTTCCTACCAATATACGATAATTTCTCGCCTGGAGAAATCTATATTTCAATCGGCGTTTTTATCAAGCTTAACGGTGAAAGAAATTGTAATGAAAATAAATATGAGCGTGAAATAAGTCACAACAAAGCATCTACACAGCTGACTAGTCAGAGTAGTTTACCTAACGCCCACTGGGTATAAACTTTTTTTTGCAAAAGCGTTTGTACACGATTGCCTCTATTTCCACATTTTTCCATTAATAAAAATGTTATATAAAAAACTGGCGCGTGGAAGAACCGAAGCGTGTATGTCATTGAATGATGCGCGCCACCTTTGCACGTGTGTGTAGAGAGAGAGAGAGACATCCTCGCTCACACACAGACTTTTCAATGTTGCGAGAGCAAGTAGGTACCTACACATAAGTAACGATGATGCACCTCGAGCGTAGGCTGAAAAGCGCCCGGATTGTCGGGAGCGTTTATTCTGTATACAGTGTGCGCACGTCGAGCCTAGACAGAGACGGGAAATGATCATTCGAACGTGCCTAATGCGCATAGGCGGCGGCCGCGTGAGAAAGATCGCCCGCTCGTTTTATTATATATATATACAAGCGCGCGCACGCGCGGCCGTATACCTTTCGTATATATAACGACGCGTCATGCATATGCAAGTGTGAGAGAGGATAGCTGGAAACGAAGTAAGAGAGAGAGAGAAAGATGCATGCATACACCCTAGGCATAAAAGGGAAAGAAAAATATGTGAGAGGTGGATACATATAAACGCGATGCTTATATCTATAAACGAGGAGAGATTTCCTTGATAAAAGTTATCCCGGAGTTCGGGATGACGCCGCTCTCGACAAGGGTTAGCCGGAGCACAGGACTCTCAAAATTCTCAATAAGTCAGGTCAATTAATCAAGCCGATATATTTTCTTTTTGATTCAGTTATGCGCGCCCGTTAGGTTGTTAGCAACGGCGACGTTTAGTAAAGGTATAATGTTACTTCCACTAAGTATAATATGGTTGACTTTTTCATTTTAATGAGCTGAAGCTTCATTTTAAATCTATTAAAGACTACTGCGTACTTATATCAAAGGGTACAGCAGCGCCCTGCTTGGCCAGTATAAGGAACCAAGTGATAGACGAGTGAGCGGGACGTCGACCTACCCTATCGTCAAATTTCAGATAAAACTATGCGAAAATAAAGACGAAATTTGAAAAAACACAACGTTGCACAATATCATATTAACCCCAAAATATATCTTGCGGGTTTTCAAATTTCGTCTTTATTTTCCAATAGATTTATTATCTGAAATTTCACCGGGAATATATTGGATAATAAGTTTGCCTCTGTGCGTCCACTATCAGAATAAAAGAAAAAGCTTATAACACAATTGATATTTAATTAAAAACATCGTGGTTCGTACGGCAGAGAACTCTGTCAGTATAAGGCATATTCTTCACCGCGTGAATTGGAATGATAAATAACATTTTTTTCAATCATTTTTAATCATTTTTCGCGAATTTCAAATGTAAGTAACTTTGCGCCGAATTGACCGATTTTTTCAATTCTTATCTCAAATTAAAGCTCTTTTCTTCTACTTTAATCACTTTTTTGGAATATTTGTTGTTACCTTTAATAGCTTGCTATTGGTTAATCATCAGTGACTACTTTTTGTTCATTTTTCCCATGTTAAATTCCTATAAGAAAAATGGATTTTGTTCTAAAATGGTGTCACAAAGTCGTTGTTGATTGTACATAAGCGTTTTTGTATATGTTGTGACCTATCAAACGAGAACAACCTTGTCATCAATAAGGTGTGCCTTCAACAAAATTTTGACCAGTTTTGAAGACGTGATAGAGGCTACATTTCTGTATAGATACGAATACACATGTAAATTAATTATAGTAAATTGAATATTAATAGTTAATTGTTGATGCTGTGATTATAAATTAATATTAAAATAAAAATAATATAATATTGTGATTAATAATTAATATATAATATAATAGGGAATTTGTATAAAAAATTCTATTAGGTCCGTCATATGTAAAATAGAAAAAATACGTGTCGATTAATTTTTGCTATTTTACATGACGGACCTAATAGAATTTTTGATGCAAGTTCCCTATAGTAATCAATAATTATATAATGATGAATGACAATGCAGTTGTAGTTGTAGCTCTCATGTTGAACTTCGCTACTGACAAGGAAAGTCCTAGGCCTTTGGGAAACGGATTTTTGGTATCTAAAAATGAAGCCCAGTGCCCTCATTTTCCTCTAATGAGCCCTTTTTCTTAATATATGGGCAATCTCATCGCAAATGTCCTCGATTTCGTTAAAAAATAATGTCTCTTCTATTAACTGTCTTATTGGCAGTATTTAAGATACGAAAACGAGGAAGAAAAATTGTAAAAGTAGACCGTAAAAGCTAAAATTTAAGCTCTGATATGTTAGAAAAATATTGATTTTTCAGGAAATTATAAGCA
>UXGD01001398.1:0-35432 GCA_900474315.1 Torymus auratus
TATTTTTGGATTTTGTGCGTTTTCTTTTGTTTTATAACCAAAAAATGATTTTGAATTTTTCGTTTTTCTTATATTTTCATATGATACAGTATTTATAACAATATCATTAGTTTTTTTTAAAGGTCGTTAAATTACCTACAATTTCTTTTATGAAAAGTTAAATTATCTTTAGTCTATCATTTGTTATTAAGGATCATCGAAGACTATATTTGGTTAAAATTTCAAGTGATTATCTTCATTTATTTTCGAGAAAAAAATATTTTTGAAAATAAGTGCATTTTCTTTCTCCGAGGATAACAGGAGTAAAAGTCAACCGATCGTTTTGAAATTTGGCACAGAGATAGCTTTTTTATATCTTCGAACAGAGTTCGTTACCCAAAAAAAATCGGTTCATTATGACCATAGATATTTGAGGTTAAAAATTTGTTTTAAATATTTTTGAATCGCGTTTTCTCAGAGAATATTTTATTTATCAACTTCAAATTTTAACCACTTATTAGACTCATCGAAGACTATATTTGGTTAAAACAGGGACTATATAGCCATAACAACCTTAAATAAAATTACACATTAGTATAACCATTATTGCAATACCTTTCTTTTTTAACTTCTGTCTACGTTCATTTTCATTAAAGTTAATATTTTCAACATATCTTTTTTATATTTCCTAATATATAAAAGGCCTGTCAAGAACACTGTTTTGTATATAAAGAACCACTTTCAGCAAGTATTCTAAAAAAAAAATTTCACCGTCCATCGTTATATAAAAAAACTAAGTACTCGTGAAAATTCT
The DNA here is from genome assembly GCA_900474315.1 of Torymus auratus. Taxonomy (NCBI): domain Eukaryota; kingdom Metazoa; phylum Arthropoda; class Insecta; order Hymenoptera; family Torymidae; genus Torymus; species Torymus auratus. Next base: position 794 of record UXGD01001398.1, read on the forward strand.
ACTCTCTTTCAAATCCAAATTAAAACTCATTAAAACAGGTCGAAAAAGACTTATCACCGCGGCGCCATGGAAAAACTAATCCCAACTTCTTCGTCTGTTCCGCCGTCTAAAAAAGAGTCCAGTGAACTTTGCCGATAGCGTTGCATCTATATATATATATATGCGCGACCGCGAGAAAGGAAAGCTTCAGCGGCGTTGTTTATGGTTGTCAAAGCACCAATATACCTGCGATCCGTCGCGCATTTTCTCGTTTGAGTTGATTAATTCTGTTTAAGTACGTGAACTGCTGCACGCCGGGGAATTTTCCTGTGTGCGCCAAGGCATGGAAATGCGATTACGTGTGCGACTGCGATTTTCCTCGGCGATGCAGACGACTGTAGGCTTGAATGTGAGCGTGTGTACACGCACGCCGAGAGCGAGAGAGAGATGTTATATAGCCGCGAGCACGTACAATAATACACGCTTGGCTTAGCGCGACGACTTTGGCCTTCGTGGGCGTTTAATCTATGTATTATGTACGCGTGGTAGTTTGCACTGGCTGCCGGCGCCGGGCTGCCTCCTGTCCCTTGCTCTTTTACTTTTCGGGGGGATGTTTAATGAATTATTAACGGCAATCCGTCTAGAATCCATGTCTGCATGGCTCCACGAGTGTTGATATGGCCGTGTTTGTGTGCGCGTGCGGCTGTGTACGGAAACGCGTATAGACCGTAACGAAACTTTATCTTTTCGTTTGAACTTTCGGGGACTGGGGAGAGACGGCGGTTTTCTATGGTCCTGCGGCGCCGCGGAACCTGCAATCGTATATATACAGTATCAGCAGCCATGAACCCCTAAATTGTTTATTTGCTCTTTCCACGCCAGACGTAAACTCTGGCTCCACGTTTTTCAACTACACTTTTTCGCTTTTTTGTTTGTTTTAGCGTCCAGGTTTAACTTAAAAATAGAAAAAAATAATTTGGACTTTCTTTAGAGAAGACGTGTGTAACTGGTTTATTTTACTGCTTAATTTAAAACTAATATTATTTCATTACTGAATGCTCCGCTATTTCCTAAATAGCGATGTATTTGAATTTAGAACACGATTGTTTTCTATTTAAATAAATAACATACAATATTTATTTGGAATAGCAATAGAGCGTAGCAATAGCGGTAGATATTTAAATAGGTATGTCTTTACCTTCCAATAAAATCGTAATTTTTATCGTTCGCTCGGTAAATATATACACATGAAAAGTTAAATATAACTAGCAATCACTATTTGTGACAGTATTATTAAAGTTCTTCGTTATATTGAGAATATCCACTAAAGTTTGGGAACCATTTTCTGTGATATCCTATTTTATTATTCCAGTACTGCTTAAAATTTTAAAAACTTGATAAAAATGCTAAGACTTTAATACCGCGCGAAACTCTGTTCTTAATCGCTTGGCAGACAATAAAAACCAGTCCCGTTAAAAATAACCTTTGAATTATGCATGCGAGACGTATTCCCGGAATTTTCGCAAAGAAGAAGAAGTAGAAGAAGAAGAATCGACTCATCGATACTTGCTCACGCGCGCGCAGGACATCCTTCTACTCCGCGCTTGAATTTAATTATTCCGCAGATCCAACAAAAAGCCATACTCGCGCGCAGAGCTCGGCAGATTACAGCTGCGCGTGCAAGAAGAGCGCGCGGCATCGGCTGTTAAACAATTTATAGGAAAAGTTTGTCGTGTTGAATCCCAGCCCCGGGTAAATACTCACTCTTGCGAGTCGCGTTTTTTTCCTTTGCGCTACGCTTCTGGGAAGAAATTCCGCAAAAACGCGCGATTTCAAAGCTACACGGAGGATCTAAACTACTTTGGCCTCTGAAAAAGAAGCCGTGTGCTCTCCCGTAAGAGGCAAAATAAACACTTACGTAACACCGGAAATTAAAAGGCAAATGTATTCACGGTCGTGCCTCGCGCGTCCCTTTTTTCGGGCGAACACGGCAAACTTTCTCGACTGCAGCGGCAGCGTGAAGTTGGTCGCGTCTCCTCTCGAGAGCCTCACGTTGTCATGTGTCGCATCCTCTCTTCCTGTCTTCTGCACACCGGTATGCGATACACACGCGCGTGATGCACGTGTCTGTGTGTGTGTATAGGTATACCATGTGTACATACGCGCGCAGCGGGAACTGCATCGTCGTGGTTCTCACACTCGTTTTGGAATTTTCGGCGCTCGCGAGAGCAGATATGTGCACACGTGTGTATATAGATATATATAGTATGGGGGGGGGGACACACCCGAGTGCAGTGCGTGCGCGTCTCTGCTGGCTTTTTCAAGAAATTCGAGATGACTTTTTCGCGAAATTTATATTTGCAATTTGCATAAAATTATTTTTTTTTTACGTTATCGCTGCATCCGATATCTAATCTAAGTTTATTTAGCATTCATTTACAAATTTTATTGAATGTAGAAAGGTGGTCATATTTTATATTGAACTTCATTCAAACATCTAATAAAAACTTTATTTTAGAGGTGGATATTACTGCGATAAACATCATCTTATAAAAGACATTGGGATATAACATCACATATTGAAGTTATGTCAGGCGCATTTTTCGACCCCTTATCGCTCAACGTCTGTAGTTTATTTTGTATTTTTCTTTTATGAGTACAAAAATAATGCTCGGCACGTGCAAAGCATGCTTAATTACCTTCCAGTATTAACAATTTAAAAAAGGTTGATACCGGTGAAGAGTGTATACACCAAAACTTATGAAATATTTATATCTTTTTACAGTTGTTATCACATACCCAAACCGTAATTACGTCTTTTATATTTATTATTATCTAGTAGAAATTTCTCTACTTATATGAAATGGCCAAGAAGTTAGAAAATAGTAAATTCGTATTTGATTTACTTACTAATTTTATCGCAGAATAAAGAGCATTAAATTGTATTGGATGGCTTACCAAAATATAAATAAATAACATTAACTAAAAATTCATGTGTTGTACTCATTCCATGAATAAGTGATTAAACAAAACTTTTATTCCTCCATCTGATTCTGTCTTTCTCACTCTTCGTCATTATAGCAAGCCTTCAATTAGTCGTTTCCAGACTAAAGAAACTGATCAGTTTTAATACCTTTAAAATACTCAAGAACAGGCTCATATACTTGTCTTCGATAAACTTATTCTATTTTTCAATCTATTAAATGTCTGAATAATAGGGGAAAAAGCGTTTCACCGGGATCTAGAAAGTGGACAAGAGAAATTCCCATTTTATGGCAAAGTTTCTAATAGAAATAGCCACTTATTAGTTATAAAATGTTTTGGATTTCCACCAAGACCAGGGTATAATATTGCGGCCTTTTTTTTAATAAAATATAGATAAACAATACTTGTTAGAAGATGTAATCGGTGATGTATTTCCATCAAACTATTTTTTAGTATTTATATGAAACTATAAATAATAAAATTTTCAATGTTGAAAACGCCATTCGTCATATCATTGGAGTAGATAGGTATAAACAAAATCTGTATATTCCAATCCAACAAGATTTTTTAATTATATCTCGACAAATAGATACGCTTGTGTACACTTATTACGTAATACAAATCAAAAACCCGCCTCTCAACGTAACAGACCCGTCAGTCACATCCGCATTCTGTCGTCAGCGTATGAGTCCAGAAAAAACCGGCATTTAACAGCAAAACGTTACTCAACGGTACCTCAGCGTTGAATTACAGTGTTTTTTCCGGCGTTCCGAATGAAATTTTCGTCTGAAAATCAGATTAGTCGCTCGGCCCGCTTTACAGAAGCGCGCGCGTCCAAGTCTCTCACGCTCCTTTCGGAATTTTCGGCGCTGTCTCTTTCTCACTCTCTGTCTTTCTTTGTCTTCCTCTACTTCTGGCTGTTGCTCCGTCAAGTAGGCCGGTCTGTGTACACTCGAAGTGAGTCCGCGTCGTTCCGCCGATGACTTTCTTGTATAAACGTCGCTGTCTTCAAGGGGACGGCTAAGTATTACACGGCAGCGGAACACTTGACGACTGACTGACAAATTGTAAAATTTATTAAAACAGGGGCAAGACCAAGGCTCATTAGGTGAAACTTTTCGGATTCCGATAAATTGAACAACGCTATGCTTGTGTCAGAGAAATTACCTTTACATTTTATCATTTTTCTTGAATTTCGATGCGTAAATAACTTGCTTAATAAGAAAATTTTTAGATTCTCAAAGCAATTTTTTTTTATAAGATAAAAAGATCAGGAGTCAAACTAATCACTGAAATTTTCATAGACGACTTTCTCGGAATTTGGTTTTGATATGATATTATGACAACAAATCATTGCGATAGTTGTACGTTAGTAAAGCACTAGAGTAATTAAAAGAAATATCTAAATTAGTTGATATTACTTATTTAAGATAATATTCACTTCCTTAATTAATATTTTTCAATTTACTAAATAATGTAGTCAGCTGAAGTCTAAATCACATCTGAAATAACTACCAAGTTTCAACCCGATATTTTTCGACTCTTCAGTTATTGTATTAGGACGTAAGATTTTGTCACATAACTAAGATGTAAAATTTAAATGTTTCACTATTAGAAAGATTGTTCATCATCAGACAAATTATATGTCATAAATGTGTGGTTGTTAAAAATAATTTACTTTGATAAAGGAATTTACCATTATAAATTAAAGCCCATTTCATTAAATAATTTACCTTTTCGAGTCTGTATATAAAATAAACTTAACTCGTCACATTAGAAAGTAGTCGTATGATGGTTAAAATATGGACTCAAATAATTTAATTCTTCCGTACTTATTGTTAATGTTTGTAGCTTGCTATGTTAGAACTTAAACATTCACCAAAGAAAAATGAATTCAGTTTTTACCGAATACCTATATAATATTGTTTAATATAAATAACTTCTTAAGAATAGAACAGTACTGTCTATTGTTGCAAATACTTTCTAGTATAGTTTTGGACTAAAGAACTTCTTTGTTAAGCTTGATTAATTCGGGACCCAGACTAATAACGATAGCCGATTCTAAAATAACTCTAGCAATGACTTTGCAAGAAAAACTTATGTAGCTCACTAAACCTACTTATTTCTATACATCTAATGTTTAGTTTTGTAAGAAGGTAAATCAATTTATACTGAATAGTAAATATTGCTTACGATCGGTAATTTAAGTCGTAGCTCCTCTTTAGCAGGATTTCCGTTCTATATTATGGATTGAGCTTATCAGATAATAAGATTTAATAATAAAGAAATCGAAACTTCTTCAATAAATTTCGTACACTATTTAAAATTATGAGAACCTTAAAGAGGATTTTTGCACTAGCTCTGATTTAATTGCGATTGTACACAAAAGTTTCCAAAATTCTATTGATTATATCTTATTTTAAATCTTTTTAACAGTAAATTGAAGTTTTATGAAAAACGTGTTAGAAATGTGTTTTTAGTCATTTGGAGTAAAAATACATTTTTTGATAAAATGCTGCGTGGTGTGTGTGCATGTATGGATGGGTGTGTGCGCCAAGATCTGAGCTACTACTAACTCGATTTTAATCAAATATAGCTCATTCTTGTTATTATTTTTATCTCATTTCCGATAAAAAATATTAGATCAAACGCGCGCGGAGATGAACTGTGCTTTGAACACACTGTTCGAAAGTTGGGAAAATAAACCTTATAAGAAAAATATAAACAAACAACATTACGTTGCCATGCACATAGCTGCAGCATGGCTAGGCTTCTGACCAATCAGATTGCGAATAAAACGTGAAATAAAATAGACATCAATTTTAATAAAGGGGATCTTAATTTCGTTGATGCTTTTTTTTTAATTATAAGGTTCACACAATTAACTAAGTTTTATTTTTGTTAATTAAAACTATGTTATTTTTGTTCTTTTGTTATACAATTAAAAATGTATTTTTTTAAAAATGATATCTTGCTGACTATAATATTGAGTTTTATACTATTGGCATTTAGTACTTTTTATTAAATTAACCGTAAGTAATAAGAATGGTAACTGGTTGTAAACTCGTGGAAGTATTTATTAAATTATAAATTACTTTGATTCTATAATACATTTATATTGAAAATAAAAGTAATGCGATTTATTGATAATAATATGAAATTGATGCTTTTATTTCATTAATTTTTTTCCCTTTAAAGAAAAATAAGGAACCCAAGAATGACGTTATCCGGCGATATAATTGGCTAATTACGATCAAGTGATGCATATAGTATGTCATAGGAACAGATAGTGCTAGAAACGACAGATTATCTCCCTTTTATCTCTCTTTAAAGAAAATGACAAGCAGCAAAAGAGAAATAGCGTGCGCAGCGCGTTTGCCGATGCTAATAATTTATAAGTTATTAATAATATATTCATATGGAAACCTACGCAAAAAAATTGCTCGACCTTAAAAGTGGGTAAAAATTTTTTAATGGCACAATTTCTGGGCCTGGTTTTCCTGCTCTTTGTACCACATAATATAAAAGAAAAATTATGTACAATTAAAAAATCTTCATGATTCCCTTTTTTTCAAAAATTGAAAATTTTTTGCTCCTTATTCCAGAAACGTCTTAAACAAATTTGCGAAGAAATAAAATAAATCCAGCTTTTTTTTATATTAAAAAGTGTTGATTTTTTCAAAATTTCTGACCGTTTAAATTTGAGTATTGAAAAGGCAAAAATACGCTCAAACCCGGACTGACGATTTGCTTATTTTAGTGTGCATTTCCGACGCTCAACTTCAAACGATCAGAACTTTTGAAGGAATCGACATTTTTTAGTTTTTAAAAGGCAAATAAAAGTTAGAGATTTTTTCTAGTTTAATTTTATTTTTTTTGCAAAATATATAATCTGCAATAAATGTTTAAAAGTTGAAGAAAAGTTTTTTTTTTTTCATTTTTAAAACAATTTTCAATTAAAAATATGACTCTCCCGAGAAGCGGTCGGCCTAAAAAAAGATATCTCTAGGACTTTTTTAATTGTACATGATTTGTGTCTTGAACAAAATTTTTACCTACTTTTGATGACGCATAAATGGACATTTCGAATAGATTTCCTCATATATATCTACAAAAATTGTTGCAGCTAATTCTATTTAGTTTCTGACAACATTTCGAATTTTAAGATTTTTTTCTCACTTTTAACATCCTCCCTTTTAATCAATATGATCATCGAGTGCAGAGACGATACCTAGCACGTCAGATCTAATTGTCGCACATCCTTGCTCTCTCCTTTATCCCATTTGTCTCATCTTTGCACAAGAAACCGAAGCATGTACGACAGAAAGACCGCAACTTTTCTCTCTCCTTCTCTTTTTAACTCTCTTTCTTTTCCACACATACACGCACACATACACACTTGACGCGCCGCGCAGAAACTCGAGGCGGCTGCGCGTGGGCGCGCTCGTCAGAATTAAGGTCGGCGGCGTGGCGGTATGGCGGCTGCGGCGCGCATCGTCTGGTCCGTGCAGCGGAAATCGAATTAAGGAGTGCGAGCGGCTGCTGCAGCGCGCTTGGAAACTTCATCCGGGGTTCGCTGTCTCTCTCCTTCTCCATTTTCTCCTGCTATCCTCTTCAAGGGAGAGAGAGAGAGAGTGAGTCGAGAGAGTGAGAGGGGGGAGCTTTTTTCCCTGCCCAGTCGAGACGCTACTCAGACGCCCGCGAGCGAATTGCAATAAGCACCCTCGACACGTACGCGCGCGTGTGCGCTCTTCGACGGGGAGCGAGAGCCCGGAAGAAAGACGCTGAATAAAGAGAAGGATGAGAGAAAGAGAGGGGGGAGATGGAGGGGGGTTGTCGGATAGACCGAAATGAATAGATATTAATTTAATGTTGGAAGGGTGATCAGAATGGTCCAGCTGTCAAGGTGATTTTAAATGAAAAAAACCAGTACCTAGTTCTCTTGCCGATGCTTCCGGCATTTGTATGCCCCTCTCCTAGGCTCTTTATTAAACGTAAACAATATTTATTAGAATCATTTTAAACAGAGTTTAAATGTTACATATTTTTCCTTCTCTTAGAATAACTTATAAAAATTGAAAATTAAATAAACCTTAACCTATTACGCAATTCGTGGAAGTATAGGTCAAAATACTCGTCGAAGTGTCTTGGAGATGAGTGGCATCGTTGTTTTGGACCCAAACGTTGTGTTAAATTATGTTTGGTGAGATTAATGACAGCGAAAGTTTTAATGTTGGAAGGGTGATCAGAATAGTCCAGCTGTCAAGGTGGTTTTAAATGAAAAAAATCAGTAGTTCTCTTGCCGACATTTGATGATCACCCTTCCAACATTAAAACTTTCGCTGTCATTCATCTCATCAAACATCATCAGATATTAATTTAGTTGTGCTGCAATGATATAAGAATGATTTTGATCGATTAAAAATATCGGAATGTTTGTAAGTTATACCATACTATTTGAGGGGCGATGAAGCAAAAATTTAAGGATGTTCAATGGTTACAGCAAAGTTAACAGAAGTCAGAAGTCTTTCAAATTTGAATATGTCATTACTTACATAAAATAAAAGCACTTTAATTTTTTCAATATTTTATACTGAGCATTTTTTCGAAAAAAAAAATTCTTGAAAAATTGCATTTAGACATCTACAAAAATGATAGGGAAACTGTAAAATAAAATGTATTTAAAATGTCCACAGTATACTATAGAATTAAAAATAATATATATATAAATTAATGTCTTAATTGAAATACACAGAATTTGAATTCAATTTTGAAACCTTGCAAAATCATGCTGACAAGTTAAATTTAATTTAAAGATAAATTGAATTGATAAATTATTGATATTATATATTGATAATTGATAAATTTAATTTCTTAAGGTAATATCTATATATTATGAATCTATACATTAAGTACGCAATGCTGCTTTCAATGCTTATCTTATACTATTTTGTGAATTATTGTTATTTTATTCTCTTCACTCTTTATGTTAGAATTATCTTAAACAACAACTGGGAATTGGGCATAAAATTTTCTTCATAAATGAAAAGAAATTCATAACATTGTGTATGAAGCTTTCTTTCATTTTGTTCATTCTTGTTTATTCCTCTTTAATATTTGTCATTTTGGTATATGATGTCAATTATTTTATTGACTATGTTTTAATTCGTCCGTGGCTAAGCTTCACTGCGACTCTTTTGTCCATTGTTCAATTTCCCTTTGACTCCACTTTTTCTTTTCATACTAACTTGTAACATCTTCTCACCGAAAATCATAAAAATGTTCGATAATTCGCTTAATTGATTCAAATGCTTCAATGCAGATAATAAAACTTCTTTAATTATAAAGATCGAAGTTGTGCGAACTGAATGGAATGTATTGATATTCACTTGAAATATTTTATCGAGATCTTGAATATGATTGGGTAAAAAAGTACCAGTCCAATTAAAGTATGTATTCTTTCAATCTTTCAAAAAGTTCTAGATAAACCTATTAACTGTTGCAATGAAATTATAGAATCCTACTTGCATTTGGTATTTTAACAATGTACAGTATAATGATGTCGTTAAAACGTATAGTTTATAAAATTTGCTATCTGATTATCCGTCGTACACTTTTTTATATTCAAGATGGTCTAGAAAAAAAATCTGGTTAGTATGTATGCTCCTCAAAAATTCTTTCCCGAAATTTTCAATCCTAGCTTTTTCAAATAAAAAATTACCCTGTAAAAAAGGTAGGGGCTCTGCCAAGTCTAAAAAATTTAAAGGTGATTATTCTTTAACCAGCCGATTTTATTGTGTTCATTGTTTTCGGAGTAGATCGGCGGCACTCAACTCGATTAAAATGAATTATTAAAATCAGCGTGCGCATTAAACTCGATTTCGTTTTGGTTATAAACAAGCTTGTTCTCGAGCAAACCCACCTCTCGATTTATAAATAATTTGAAGTGCACAGTCTTCCACACGCATCTCTCGATATTCGTGAAAAAAAAGTAATCAAATACACTCGGAGTAATGAAATTTGCCTGTCTCCCGTTTGCGCGCAAGCGAGTGGCTTTGTATTATTTCGGAAGGCAGCTCTGTCTTGCCCGGGTCATGTTAATGTTGAATTAAAATCCAATCTCCGGAAAGCGCGAGATCCATCTGCAACTTGCATGTGCGCGGGCGTTGGTTATATATGTACAGTTGGAGAAGCGCTGGTTCACGCGTAAGGCGGAAAGTAAGAGATAAAACAGGAGTGGTATAAAGAGGAAAATCAAGGTGAGACTCGGCGCGCGTCTTCTCGCCGACGCCAGAGAGATGGAGAAGGAAACAAAGTGGAAATGAAAAATGAAAATGAAAATGAATGAGGAGAGCGCGGAGGACACTTGGCCGTCGCAAGGCAAAACGTAATATTACATCGTGAATGGGGCAGGCGATGAGGGACGGCCGTTGTAGCAAATGAAAGTCCGCTGGGGATGGGAGGAGCGCCTGTTGTGCCCGAGAGGAGCAACGATACGACGGAAAGGAATTGTGAAGGTCGCGAAAAAGAGCCTGCCGTTTATAATAAGATAAATGTTTTGAATGTTCTTTTGTTAGTTATTTATGTCGTTTAATTATTTTATTTTATTTGTTTTTTTGGTACACAAATAAATATTTAACTCCAACTTTTGAATGATAATTTTAAAATTTATTTGAGTGAAACCCGCGCTCCTGAAAGATTTATAATGTAACCAACATACGAAGCTTTTCAAATTTCCCATTGACCGAGAGGTTTATTATTAATCATTATAAGCCCGGATGCATTTTGTGTATATTGCATATTTATTTATAATTTTATTAAATTTGTTTATTTTATTCAAAAGCAATTAAAAACTTTCGTTTTAATATACCGTGTTTCTTATTATTCATAATTATTTTTTTATTCCCAACGTTATAATTGTATAAAACTGAAATAAAACAGCAACTCTTTTTTGTAACTGAAATGTTGTATAAAATCGTAAGAGATTAGAGACGTAAATACTTTTGCTTCTCGAAATTATATTTTTTAATTCTTATTTTATATTTTATTTCTGAATAACTTCTTTATTTTACGGATGTAACGGAAATTACCTTGAAATTTAAACTGCAAAAGTGTTCAAGAGTTCTTTTATAAAATTTTATCTCAAAGGCGTGGATGTATGAAAGGAATAACACAGAATAAATTGGATCGATCATCGTGTAGAAACAACGGCTCGTGCTCTTCAAAGCTTGAATGTCTGTTTGGTATAAACGATTACTTGCAGGCACATCATTCGCTGCGAGAACCTTCTTATTTGATAACTCAAAAAAATTCCGCATCACATACTCGTTATCGCAAGTGTAAAGTTTCTTTCGGCCGGAAGAAACGTGACTTTAAAACGTTTGGATTGGTTTGTAAATAAATGATAGGAGTAATCGAGCCCCCGGATAAAAAAACTTGCAGAGCGCTCGAACGCGAGGAAAAGTATTGTCCGCAGGGCTTTTGGAAATAACTCGAATGTGGATTTTGATGACTGATACTTGTAGAGAATTATATTCCGCATCTTTTTTGTGCGAAAACCCAATTTCTAGCTGCTTTTGTTTTTAAGTTATTAAGAAAACTTCCTCGTGATCGAGCGCATGGCGAGTTGTTTGATCCGTGGGCTCAATTAGTTAGCTTGCTTACACTGGGTTGTAACGATCCATGGAAGTTTATATTGAAAACACTGTTTATGCATTTTTCTAGGTACCGAAGACATTATATTCTTTCTCAAAAAATGTCTAAATACATTGTTAATATATCCAAGCTCACTTATGAACTTATTGGTTATGATATAATTGATAATTTCAAAAATACAGCTGTTTAACACTGTGCGTACTCGACGGTTGAAAAAATAAATGTATACTTAAAGGGTTAATAATTCTTGATTTAAATTAAAGCTCTGTTTTCTATTTCAATTTTCATGCATCAAGCCTTTGAGGCTAATCATCAAAAGTGAAGTAACGTTTCATATTTACTAATTTAAAATACAATATATTGAACATGAATTGAAAATTGCACTCCCAATTGTTAATATTCTGTAAATTATGTCGATCTGACGTTGGCAGTGAATGAAAGAAAAACCAGTATTTTACATTTCAATTCAGTTGAATTAAAATATGAAATATACTAATTTTTTATTTCATCCACTGCGAACGTCAGAGCGATATAATTTACAAGACATAAAATATAATATTTTAATTTGATTAATTCATTACCATCGTTTAAAGCATTACAACAAAATTCATCAACAAATGAGTTCGTTGAAAGTATAATATTTCCTTTATTAAAAAGAAAAAAAAAACAAAAATAACAGATGCTTACATTTGAAATTTAGCTTTTATAATACCAATACGAATAACAAGGTTGCCCATCGTCACCCATACTCACAATCTCTTCTACAATCTCTCAGTTAGGACGGTGCGATAACCCTCGTCAGCCGACATAAAAAATGTACATCTAATTTATCAAACCGAGCGCTACGCCGTTCTATACCTCGAACAACCAACTCCCAAGGAATCCGGAGCGCGCACTCGAGCACGCGAGGGCGCTCGTACACTTCTCCGTCCCGTCGAAACGGTCAGTCATAATTTTCGCGGATGTTTAATCAACTCGAGCGAGCGAGCGAGCGTGTGTACGCGTGCGCGCGCACAACCGTAATTCATAGCTCATTGCTGCGGTGGCAGCGGCGCCCATTCTAATGGCCAGAGAGAGCCCGCTCGAGCGAATCTGGCCAAATGCGTGAAACTGCCTCGGCGGTACATATATATACGCGCGTGGAACTGTGCGCGGGCGGAATAGCTGCCATTCTGTCAGCGTCGATGTTTATACTGTTGCGCCGGCGGCTGGAGGAGATGCGGGATGCATGGTTTCCGCTGTTTTTTTAAAAACTTCCTTCAAGAATTACCTTTTATTTTCTCTTTTAATTTATACAGTTAGATTTTTTATTAATTCATGAGAGTTATAGATGTACTGTGTTTACATTTTGCAGTTTCAAATATACAGATGATATATAATGTGTGTGTGTGCATGTACAAGAAAAAAAATAAACAGTAAATCTTGCTGTTTTGCACAAGTTAAATCAACTGGAGCAAATGCCTTAAAACAAAGTAGAATTCACTTTTTTTTAAGTTTCAAAGAAAATCTACCGTTTATTTGAAATGCATATCAAAGGATAATGCTTACTTTACTAAAAAGTGAATTCTACTTTTTTCAAAGCAGTTTCTACTAATTCTTATGAAAGTAAAACAAACTTGCTTTTATATAGTTAAATCAACTGTGTAATATGTAGAATTTCCTTTTTTTTCCTGTGTATGTCTTCTCACAGTGTAATTAGCGAATTTATAAAGTCAATGTAATCTTTTTCAATGATCAAAACTTAACTCAGAGAAATCGAAGGGATTAAATTGAATATTTGATTATTTAAATTTTTTATTAGTTAATTATTTTTATTTTCTAGACATACTTGAATGATGGGTCAAACGCAAAATACAGTAATAACAATTTAGCAATTAATGATGTGAAAGTGCTTATACTTATCTTACATTTTATTTCTCCATTTAATTTATCAAGCTTTTAGACTCTTAATGTTTCTGTAACAGATGTTATAAATAATATATTAGAAAATATGAACCTCAAACGATGAAACACACATCTGATCTTACAAATACAGATATAGTTCTCCATTCTCCGCCGTATTGAAGAACGAATCGATCGGATGCGTGCGCGAGGGTAGAACTCTCGTGCAAATATTGAATAAGAAATTACCCCATAACTGTAATTCCCCATTAATTGACCCTGTATAATCAACTTTTCACAACTCAAATAAATTAAACCTGTCGGACAAAAAGTGCCCAACTTAATGATAATGATAAATCTTTCACTGTATCACATTAACATCGTCCCACTTTTTTCGTGTTCCAGAGATCTCCAAGAGCTGCGACAGCGGTAACCAGATGAAGTCGACCGACGACAGCAGACACTGAATAGCCGTTCGTAACATGAGGGTGGTGCTGCTTTGCTAAAAGAAAAAAAGAAAAAAGAAAAGGCTGTTGCGAATCTAAAGACCTCTGGGAACGAAGGTCGTGGCCGTAGCGCGCGTGCCGCCTCAAACTGACGACGGCGACGACAAAGGCCGAGACGAAAGCGAAGGCTGCGATAGGCTTGCGCACCACCGGCGCCATGTACAAGATCTTGAGACGCGGCTCCGGCCGCATGCTCGTGCTCTGCGCGGTCGTGCTCTCGCTGCTGCTCTGCCTCTACTACGTGAGCCAGACGCAAGGGCCGAGCGGTAGCGGGGCGCCGGGCGCCGCGAGCATCATCGCCGAGGGCGCTGGCTTCGCCGACAGGCTCCTCACCTCCGCTGTCCCCGACTACAGTGAGCCGCCCGATGGCAAGGTGTCGCCAGACACGTGTCCCCTGATAGCACCCCGCGAGGCGGATATCGACGCCCAGGCTGAATTCGAGAAGTTCGACTTTCAGGTAAGGGCTCATTTTTTTGTCAGTCTGGCTTGGTTCCGGTTCTCCTGTATACTTGTACGGGTTTAGGCACTGTTAGCTGATTCTGACGAATAACTTCTTCGGAAGTTCATTTCGTATTATAGATAGTATATTATTTACGCTATATAACATCGAGTGATGCATTTCAGTTCATTAGTGTATATTGCTCTTAGAGTGATTCAGATTTTAATTCGATAATATTCGAAGAGATTCTGTTGCAATATGCGTTTGATGCCAACAGATGTTGCTGTTTATCAAGTGAATCTTCGAGTTTGTGTGATATCTGTTGAACAAACTCTCCATGAGTTGACTGTAATAGACATAATTATAATTATGACATATGCGATCCGTATATGTGGCGTGGGTTATTCAATCAAACCCCTTACGCTAATTAAATCGAATCCACGATGTGTGCGCTTTGATTGAACAGCTAATATTTCACACATTCACATAGCAGTATCATTTAGTTTGCTACTTAATAATTACCTTAGTGTTGGTCAAAAATTTAACTCATCTTTTCTTTGCAGATAAAAATTATCCTTGTACCAAAAATGCATAGTTGACAAAATAATTTAAAAAGTTCTCTTTGGTTTGAAAATAAAATTAAAACAATTCTCATATTTATTTATCAAATATAAAGCTGTGTTATAAGTTAAAAATATTTCCATCCGCTAAAGCTGTTTTAATTCCAGCAATTCGCTTCGTCGGTTGATTTAAACGCGACTAAATAATCTACAGAGATAACTTCATTCGAAAGAGCTGAGACAACGTTTTGCCGTTACCTAAAACGACTTGCTTCTAGTGCTCGCATCAGTACGGATAACTCATTTTCGTTTAAAGCATTCCAAGTTTCTAAATGCTTTAATCTTTAATTACTCGCAATTAGTGCTCGCAACCGTTTTTTTATTGCTTTCATTTGAATTCTGAATAATTCATACTGCGAAATTTGATATTTTATGACGCCTTTTATCTATTGTCATATTTCTCGGAATTAAATTTCGTTGAAAACACTCTCGGTTTGCTGATAGATTTCAAAATTGCACGTTATACTGACATTGTTAATTGGTAAAAATTTAATCCGTCAGCACGTTTAGCTGATTTGAAAGTATAAATGTTTAAAAGTAAATTGGTATCATTAAATTGAAAATATTGATATTCCTAATAGCACATTAGCCATTATGGTCACTAAAATTATCGGCAGCTAATTTCGCTCGACTTATGCTACTAAATTAGTATTATAGAGAAATGCACAACAATTATTCTTGGTCGGTTAAGCCTTGGCACTAAATATCGTCTAAGCAAGCGCACGACGGGCACTTCGGAAGGTTATGGTTCGACGCTGGGTGCTGCAGTTAACCATTTTGAAGTCGGTCACTAAATCTTCCTCCTGCATCCCGCGCAAATATGTCCAATTTATCCCCTTACATAATCAAGATCTATTTCGGCTGCGCTGAGCATGTACGCGTATTACCGGTCATCATGAATTTATAACCGCTCTACTGTATTTCGTGGGTGCCATAGTTATTGTGCTCTAATAGGATTGCCTATAATTTGAACATCAATGGCTTAGTATTAGAATTTTAAACGTGCATATTATGCTAAATATACTGAGAATTTATGAAGCCGTCTAATTGATTTCCAATAATTACTACACTTCGTATTAATATAGTTAAAATACATCACAATTTGTTAATAAACCAAGAACAATGATATTCCTTCTTTTTAGAAAAAGCGAACTTTACCTTAAATCTAAAATATTTGTGAAAGCACTTCTCGCCGAACAATCATGCCTGGTATTTTTATTTTTCAATTCTCCTCTGCTACTGAATTCTGTATGCTTTTAGTGATTTGGGTTTAGAAGCTGAAAATAGTAGAATAAGTGTCCACTCTGAATTTCTGAATTAATACTTGTTCACTTGTTGCACACAAATGAGAATCCATGCATTGTGCTTTAAATTTCACCAATTTTGATCAATCAATCAAAACATCTGAAAACTCATAAACCCAGTGCTAATCCGACACCAACGTTCATCGGTCGTTAATATAATATCGGTGATCCCCGGAACCGCGAAGCCTACTCCTTTCAATTTCCATGTAACCTTTTTGGCGAGAGACGCGCCCGACTCGTAAAACGGAATACCTAATTCCCTGCGGGTGGCGCGTCATCGACCAAGGGCTAATGCATTACCTCGCGCGCGAGAGTTCCCTCGTCGCGCGGCCGAATTATCCTTCGCGAAGCGGCTCTTTCGCTGCCTCGTCTTTTTCCGGGACGAGAGAGAGCTTTCAAGCTTTTTCTTGGATGGCTGGATTATTCCGCTTCGCGGGAGCGATTAAAGGCCCGGGCCGCCCCCGCGCTGACGGCTACGCTTTCTTCTTCAATCTACGTCCGCGTCCGTAGTTGCCTCCCCCCGCTCTTCTCGTCTCTCTCTTTCTCTCTGTCTCCTTCCCTCTTTCCCCTTTCTTGCTCTCGTTCTCTCACTCATCCCTTTTACCCTCTCTGTTTTCTTATCTTCACGGTCCTCGCTTCGTATCTTATCGCGGCCTCTTGTATTCTCCATCCTTCCGTTGTACCCCTGCCTGCCTTATCTCGGCTTTCATCTTCGACTTTCTGCCACGCTTATACACTTTGTTTTCTTCTCCACTTCTCTTCTCTTCTTTGCGGTTTCATTTTTTACCTCCGCCGTTTTCTTTATCCTTCTTTCATTCTTCCTCTCACGCGTCTCGCGGGTTTTTTCCCTGGGTCCCGTTTTTCTAACCTTCAGACGCTGAAAAATCTTTTGAAGCCCCGGATCGTAGAGTCGTGAGATTTCAAGACTCTATCAAGTCGACAATTAATGAAAAAATATACTGAGGAGAAAATGTCTGATGAGCATTCATCAAATATTAATTCAACCGAAAATCAGTATATAATGAAGTTAATTCCTGGTATATATGATTTTAAATTTATTTAATTTGGTTTAAAAGTTAAAATATTACAGTTACACACAAACTCAGCTCCAATGAATTATATAGAACTGACTTCTTGGTCTTTTTACAACCTCAATAAAATTATGCAGACTTTTCTTTTGTATGTTTTTGAGGTTTTATTGTGAATGAAAATGAAATAAATTTCTAATGGAATATAGGGTTAAGAGAACTATCAAGCAAAAATCTAAAGCCTCGTAAATAATATAAGTAAATAAAAAGAAGAAATATAAAAAAATGACATGGTATTATGACTCGCCGGGAATCGAATCCGGGATCTTACGTTTTTGCGACAAGTTCTCTTTCAGCTGAGCTATGGATACCCGCTACCACGCACGCACGTATTTTGTCGAGTCGTCCTCGGATCACAAGTGCAATCGGACCCCAGTTGTCATCTCAGCAATACACGTGACACTTGTTAGATTTTCAAATCATAGAATTTCGTTGCCATTAATCCAAAAACTATCTTATATTACACTTAAAAATATTCAGAAATTGTATAAATCGTTCGTAAAATTATAACTGAAACAAGATGTAGTACAAGCTTTGGAATCTTTTTATACTAGCATTAGATATATTGTATTAAGTTATATTTAAACTAAATTAAGTTATAACTAAAATCCGTGATACTAGACTTTTAAAGTATAGGCATATGTTACTTCTACTAATATATAAAAAGCTCATTTTTATGTTAACGTAAAACTCGCTAACTACTGATCCAATCTTCCTTAAACTTTACGTGTTTTTCACAGGATGATTATAGGATATGCAAGATTAAAATGTAATATAAATTTACATTAATTACAAAGTTATAAGACAACATGGGACATGCTGTACACTCTATGTTCGTCTCAGAGTATTCAGGAAAAATAGACTTCGACCAACGTAGAAAAAATGAACTCTGGTGCATAATTGCAAGCAGAAGAGTAGCTCGCAAATCAGTGATTTTCCGTGACCTATACCCTGAGGTTTTGTTAAACTTATACAATTTCCTATCAAAGTTTCTTTTATCATCGCAATTGAAAAGGTGCAGGGCTGTATCCAGATTGTTGTTAACAGGATTCTTATTTGTATTTTCCTAATGGAAACCATTTGTTTTTCCTCCATTTGTAAGACGATTTTTCAAAAACTTTTTAAAGCCCTTCATAGTATTTAATAAAAACCTTACTTATATTACTGAACAGTATCGAGTTTGTATGCTAATTTAAAACCGAAACAGCTCTGTAAAGTTGGAAACAGCTGCCGAGGTCGATACCATTATACGCATAGATAGTCAGTGGCAGAAACGCACCGTTAGCTCAAACTCAGGCAGTATATAGGAGTTAGGCTGCCTTCCTTTGCCCACCTCCTTGCACCGCGTAACACCGCAACCGCGCATAGGTACGCCTATATACCGTGTATTCATGGTCAACCCCCCGTATTGTAATTAACCGTGTCGCGGGAGGGAGCCCCGTCGCCGCGGCATTCCTGTGGAGGTCAATTACAGAGGCACAGTGAGGGCCGGTATTACGCTCGCGCGTGTTCGAAAACCGAAACCGAAGGTGGTAGCGCGAATTGGATGTCGCGCGAAGGGACTTTGATGATTTACCACCTCTATGCATCCCCGTACCTGCATTACCAATCGTCAAATTTCAAACGCAATTGCGGACGCGTGCCTCCTGTTATGTTCTACAGCAGCTGCGTCAATGTAAACTATGCGTGTGTCATCGTTAGTCGATGAAAATGTGGAAATATGCGCGTTTTATCTCCTGAATGCGCTGCTAGCGCGCATAATTAAGGGCTCGCCGTAAAAAACGAGATAAATTCGGGATTTCCGGGAATCTGATGGACAGGAAGCGAAGAAGAGGCGTGCGCTTCGATGCGACTGATGTATAGCTGCATTTAGTGCTTTCGGAGTTAATTAATTAACGAGAGTGAAATTCGCTGTTTAAATTAATAGGATAAAGTGATTTTTCTCTACATAAAATTAAACATAGAGAGAGACCCGGGCAAAAGGGTCATGTCGGACAAAACGACCATATGCTATATTTTTGTATGCACTATAACTAGGAATGGCTGATTGAAAGAATTTTGAAAAAAAGTATCATCTGTCAGTGTAAATGATAAATAATCGATCGACTTTAGTTTTAAAACCTTGTAATTTATTAATGTTCTCAAAGACTTTTAAAGTACCTTTGGCACATTAATCGACTCGTTCGCTCGCGAACTCGTAGTCGCCATGAGGGGATTGGCGAAAGAGACTCGACCATCGGCCTTACTCGTCCCGAAGGTGTTTAACGCCTCGGCAGCGGGAACTCCACGCTTCGGGAACGAGCTGGGAGTCAATAAGATCTGCTGAAACATGAACCTCCCAGATCGGCCGGACCGCACCCAAGAGGTCGTCCACGCGTCGTACAGAAATATCCACACACACGTCGCCCACGAGCTCTGGAGAGAAGTCGATTACCTTTTACTAAACAATTATAAGCACTAAAACCCACAAGATATGACATCTCGCGAGCCAAATCGTTTCGGAAAACGCCCGCGCTAACGATAAATAAATAAACCTATGTTATAATAAAATCTGGGCAAATAACACATTGTTTACGGAAATATTTACTTAATATATTATAATCTCTATCTATATTTTGTGTGATCCACTGTTAATAATGGACATACAATTATAAAAGAAGAAATATAAATATAGTTGGAATAGGAAGTGAAAATTTAATAACAATTTATAATAAGTTTTGGTACTTAATTTTTCAGAAACTACTTTCATATAAATATAAGTTATGAAAAATTTTGTAGACATAATTTACAGCAGAAAGTACTTATGACCACTTATATCTGGAAGCATTCGAGGAAAAAGCTATTATTCGAATACGAATTGAATTTCCTGGCACATTAAACCGTCGATGCCTTACTTAATGGGAATAGGGCGTAAAGAGGCAGAAGAGTATCGACAAAATCCAAATGGTACTTTCCGATTACGCGATTATGCGACTACATTCTTCAGAAAGTTTCTTTCGACTGACAGTCGAGTGTCATTTTTCACTGCTAAGAAACTAGGTAGAAACAGTTTCTATAGCTATTTCTGCGAACTACAAATGCCAGTTGCTGTTATATCTTTTATTCTAAACTTATACAATAAAATTATATATCATATTGGATACAAATATAAAATAAAGAAGACTGTTTTTACTAATAAATGTATTAACAAATTTGAAACAAATTATTGACCCAACACATTTATTATGATTATTTTTTTATTTAAACTCAAACAATTTAAACATACTTTAAGTGCACGTTTACTTACATTTCATAATGTACAACGTTTTCGCATGATTAATAAATAAATCACTACAATTTTCATAAGTGAACTTATAAACAAATAAAAAACAAAATTAACACTGTGACATCTTACCTCTGTAGCAAACACGCCATGAAATAAAGCTTGTTTATTTGTTTTTATCAAAGTTTAAGATTGATTGATCCATTTTCGTTATATCATATTTTTTCAATTACAATTATTCTAATGCAATTGAACTCAGTTAAATCATATGTAAATAAAATAAAATATTATTTATTTGTAAGTATTAATAGAACTAGATGTATAAATGAGTAATAGTTTAAAGTTTGTTAATTATCACTCGTAAAAATCTCAACTCGTAAAATGGTAAACCACGAACTAAATGACTGACTCGTCGCAAATCTGTGTCTTCCGTGAGTGAACACTTGTCGACGCTAATTTCATTCTCCGTGTATGAGTAACGAGTGTGAAAAGAAGAATAGTATTTAACAAACTAAAAGTAAAAAAAAACGACCAATAAAATAAGTCTTCATAATAAATAAGCAGGATATAGGATTCTTTCAACTTCATGGTCTAGAAAATAAGTATGTGAAATATATATACATACAAAAAAGATGAAAATTTTACAAAAATTCTTTTATATATTTTTTAAATTATTAGAGGGAAGTTTCTCTTTTAATACTAGTTTGAATGATTTTCAGTTGTATTTTTGCTTTATCTTTTCAACGATCCTTTTCAATTAACTAATGAATGGTAAGTCTAAGATAATCTTTGCTGCTCTCTATCTAGTTAGTTTTCTTATTCAATCCTCCAGTGCTTTAATTAAGTGTGGATAAAGTTAATCAATCATTTTGCAGGCTTGAGCTGTTTTGCAAAAAGTTTTTTTAAAGCACATGAAGTTATAAATGACCCCAGTCCAGTTTGTGCCAGCCATGTTATGCTGCGAAAGTGTCAAATTATTTATTTATTTGAATAATAATTATTAATGTACTTTTATATTCTTTGTTTATTATTTCTCAAAATGTATTTGAACCGTATTAAGAGGGGCCTGTTGTTAAAATTTTCAAGAGAAGTGGTGAGCCTTTTTGAAAATCTTGTATGCGCAATGCCAGTTGCTGAAATCAATCCAAACAATTTCCATATACACTTCTTCCTATGACGAACAATGTTTGGATATCTTTATCGGAACTCTTATTATATGCCTGTAATTGAATTCCAACATTCTAAGAAATAAAATTTTAAAAAATGCCTGGATTTTCGTATTTTAGAGTAATTTTTCACAACAAGCTTTATTATAACGTTACTTTCGAAACAAATTCCAACTTTCTAAGTACATGTTACAAGGACTATTTTGCTCAGCAGCAAGTATTGATTCACCAAATTCCATTGCGCATACATGATTTCCAAAATGAAAAAGTAAATAAATAAAAAATTATATTTTTGTAAAGGTAGTGATTTTTTGATGTTCAAATAGTTTCTAGACATACTAAGCAGTCCTGTAAAGCAATAAAAAAAATTTGATATTTTCGACCAAAATTGGTCAGAGTTCGACCCCTTGAATTAAAAAAAAAATTTCAACATTTATTCCTAAATGAAGAAATTAATTAATAGTACAGAGTGCAAAACAAAATTTTTCTTCATTAAATAGTGTGAACGTGCAATAAATGAAAGGTATGACTACACTACCTGAAATTAAAATGAACCGCGAAGAAACCGTTAGTACAAATAACTCAGCGTGCGAATATGGAAGATGTAAATTGCGCAGCAAGAGAAAGATATACACGCCTCGGGTCAGCGAAAAAAAAATACCGTGAAAACAGCAACAACAACGAACAAGCGCAGCGAAGATATAAGACGCGGCGCGAGGAAAAAGTAGGAAATAAGAAGCGCTACGGGGGCGAAGAGTTGTGGCGGTTATAAAGAAAACGAATACGGGGCGAATGGGCGAGGAAGTAAGAAAAACGCGCAAAAGTCAAGGAGGCCGCGTGCGCGCCACGCGAAAAGGGAAAAATAAACACAAAGGATTTCGGTGGAGCGCCGGAAATGGAAGAGGAAGAAGAAGCAGAAGCTGCGTCAGGGGGGAAGATATGGGGGAGCGAGGGAAGACGAGAAACTAGGCGCGGCCGCTTTTGAAGGGAGCGGTGCGCATGCGGCTTGCCTCTGATTGGAGTACAAGTGCAGAGGTTTTCCCTTCCCTCGCGCATGTGTGTATCTTTGCGTTCGTACGAGTGGATGTACTTATACGAGAATGAAATCTCCTTCGGAATTATGAAGCCGGAAAAGGCGGTGAGTGGAAGACAGACGCGGGTCTGAGATAGAGCCAGATATATGAGAATAAGCGAGTAGTGACAAAGTTTCGGAGCGGAAGATGGAAATTTGGATTTTTTTTTCTTATTTGTTCAAGGGGAAGATTTTTGAGAAATAGCGTCGAGAAAATATGCTTTAGTTTAATCTTTTTGTTTATCTTATGAAAAAATAACTTTTTTATTAAAGATGTTTTGTCCATACGAACTACTTCTCGTTGTACATTATTAAAAGTGAAGATTATTCAAAAACCACTTGGATTAGATTGATTAGATTGAGAATAAGCTTTTAATCGATAAACTAAAGCTTTTCAATAGAAAATCATATTAGACAAGTATAATCTCTTCATTGTTCTCTTTATAGTTTAATATATCATTTACATATAAAACTGAAATATTATACATTCATAGGAGCACATCACAAACGAATGCTATATGAATATTATTACGTATAAAGTTTTTACAGAAATTCATATGAAAGATGGGATAATATAAATATAGTTTGAATCCTACAAGTCCCTATGGTGTAAGTTCACGTTTTCTGTGTCACATGTTTTAGGATGTAAAAATACAATATTCACTAGCTAAGTTCAAATGCTGTAAGCATTTGAATACGGAAGAAGTTCCAGCTCTCGAAAAGCAGTAAAACCACGGAATCAGGATAGAAGCGAGGAAGACAGGTTATTATTATATACATCGCGAAACTGATGCAATCGGGGTAGCGGTTTCGCCACAAGAAGTCCGGAGGAGGGGCATGAGGGAAGAAACCCGCGGCAACGGGAGGTGATCGCGCTTTAAGGGATTTTGGGGAAGGATTTCACATAACGACTTTCTTGTTTAGCCTTACAGCCAGAGAGGAGAGAGAGATGGGGGAGGGAGAGAGAGAGAGCAGGCGTATATATCGAATTTCCTAACGATATTCGTAATCTCGTCAAGCGCTTAGCGAGCTCGCAGGGCTTGTTGCCGGATTAATTAAAATTTTCGTCTTGGAGGATTTGGTCAGGATATAATTGCGATAGCGCTTGGCCGTGAAGGAAGGGGAAGTGGGAGGAAGACTTTTCCAGAAGAGAGATAATGCGAACCTGCATTATCCGATCTTTGCGAAACGCGAATGCGAGTTTTGCCAGGAAGAAATTTCGAGACCAAGGGGTAATTAGAGGCCGTGCTAAATTTTAATTAAAAAATAATATTAGTTGCGGTGTAGAGTTTAATAACAAAATTGATTTTATTACAGTATAGAAATTTGTATTCATAACAATGCACTTAATTATAGTATGAATTTTAAGATCAGCAACATTTCATGCCTGTTAAGTATGAATATTATTTTCACGGTATTATAGATGAATTTAACAAAATAATTTATATTTCCTTACTTGTTATTATAAGTGAATGTATAAACAACGGAATATTCAGAGGTGTGACTAAATACAATAAAATTCAGAATCAAATTTAGAGTTTTGCCTATATTTCAACCGTTGAATACTTCATGCAGTAATGAGATAGATCTAATTCATTTTTCTGCTTCAAATAAATAAAAAGTAGATCCCATTTCAGTGATTCGCAGTTTGACAGATCTCTGGGTTTATTACTCATATATTACTATTAATAGAAGCGATATACGAAATGTTATGAATTATGTAAATAATGTATGTTCGTAAATTAAAAAACATTGATTATGACTTGACATAATCTAGTTTAAAGTACAACAAATATTGATTATTTAACTGAAAGTAGAAGTGTAACGTACACACAATCAAAAAGAAGTTACGTTTTACGCGAGTACATTTAATTAAGACATTGTGTGTGCTTAACTGATTGAAATTTGAGACATTGGCGGTGTCTGAAAAATAGATAGGAATAGCACAATGTGTAACTAGGGATAAAAGTTGACTTTTTCTAGGGAAGATGATGATTGAGCACGAGTGGCTGCATGAGGACTCATTATCATCAATATATGAGTCTGAAAAAGTCGATTATGTTATGTTAATACTTATATTTTATTATATAATTTAAACCCAAAATCTTCTTGAAGGAATCTACTAAAGGTTTGCAAAAACATTGAGAAATTGATGACTTACTGATAGACGTTTTTATGTCACCTGTGAGCAACAGAAGGGAAAGTAGAGTAGCGGAACGAAAAGTATCTTACCTCCTAATGTTCACTAGACACTCAAAATGCTCGATTCTCCATTCGCTTTTTAGAGAGGAAAAAAGCCTTTTTCGTGCACGAATTAGAAAAAATAATTTAAAAGCTACAAAGTTGTTTAGTTTCGAAAAATTTTTGTTTTTCTATTGAAAAAAAAATATATCCTCTTTAAGATAATATAATTTTAATAGAAATAACAAAGTTTAAATAAATACAGTGATATTTAAAATTAAATTTTTACAATTAATAATTCAAATTCCCTACTGCTTGAAAAAATTAATAAAACATCGAAGTTTTAAAGTTATATTTTAATCGAGATTATTCAATTAAGGCTCGCTTCTTTTGCAAAAGTCCAACCAACTGTACATTATTAGAATCTACATAAACTTCAGTGTCGCGGTTGCACGACCACTGCCGCTGGCATCGCTCAGCATCGCTTGCACTCTGTAGAAAAAATGTAATAATTACACCGACCTGTACGAAACTTCCGTGAAACTAGATATTCTCATGTTATAGGAGGCGCATAAAATTCAAGCTAGAACAGCATTTATCAAAAGAGTAATGAATTTTCTTTTGAAATTGTATACCGTAAAAAAGGAATGAAAAAGATCGTGATGAAAAATTGCAGGTACTTCGGATATAATACAAATTTGCTCAACTCTTTGTTATAAAATATATAACATTAAAAATTGTACTTTCTTGAGAAATTAGGCTATATTTCAATATATCTAATATTCGGGACAGGTAATTTCTTCTGCGAAAAACAGAAATTCATAAAATACTTTCAACATTTTGTTATTATAGGCTTTCATTTCAGGATAAGTATAGGCATAAAAGAAGGTAGGGTAGAGGTTTTCAATATAGTCTACCAACAAAATTAGATTAAGAATAGAATAAGTTAAAGCTACAAAGTAATCGTACCATTATAAAAAACTGTTTTAATAAAACAAAAAAAATAAAAACATTTCCATTCTGAAAAAGTAGTTTCTGATGTTAACCGGTCTTCAAAAATTATCGAAAACCTGTTAGAAAAACATATACGTAATTAAATACGTACGTTTTATTCACCACGAAATGTTGACATTGATTGACACAAAAAATATTTATATAGAGTTTTAAATGAATATTGTTAATAATGAACTATTTTACTGAGAAATCCATTAAAATACCGGTTGAACACTTTTCGAGCATATTCCAAGACTTTCAATCGTAGATTTTCATTTCAAGATGTACTTACTCGTAAAATAACATAAAACAAGCGAAAAGGCACAAACCTTCTCGCGTAATAAAACGATCCCATACAAAATCCTGCAGATCTCGTAACGGGCGCTACATCAGAGCAACCGTTCACCGTATTTGGCTCATTTCACCGATGCAAAACGCGGTTAGGCCGCCGGCGCGAAATTGCATGGGGCGCGTGCGCGCGCGAGTCGTTATTATATACGCAGCATCGGTGGGGGCGATACGCCGCAGATTTTTGCCGAGATATAGAGAGCTGTGCTCGCGCACGGGTGAAAGACGGCGCGCAGAGGACGGATATGAATTTCTGGGGAGGTTTGCTTAGGCAAATTACGAGACGCAGCCGTGGAGACGTAGGTACGGCGACGGCGGCTTGGGTGTAATGAGATGCGAAAGAAACGAAGAGGGCGGAAAAGGACGCCCTCGCTGTGCCGGAGGAATTAAGTGCGCTCCAATTTGAAATCGTGAATATGCGGACGTACACGTTATTTCATTTCGGTAGTCAGTGTTGCCTTTTTTTCAACTTTTCGCAATTTACTGCGCGGATTTATTTTCATGGAAATGTTTGTCAGGTAATTAAATTTCTGGGTAAAGAGGTATTGTTATATAAATTATTATGCATTTTCTTTTGTAGTTGCACCTGATACTTGGTGCATATGCGCATTTAATATTGACTGTTTTAGGTATAATTAAATCCTGCTTCTCCGAATATTTAACACATGCATTATTTATGAATTTAATTATGTTTCATACTGCAAGAGTTTTCTCACTTATCGTGGTGATAATTAGTATAAATTATAAATTTAAATTTATAATAATTATTATTAAAACACGTGTAATGCGGAAATAATTCTAGAATGGAAATAGATATACTTACTTCAATTTATGTTCATTAAAATTATAGTTTAAAAACATTGGACTATATTTGACGTAAAGATTGTTTCTTTCTTAAATGCTAATAAAAACCAAAATTTCGGTAAAATTTTCACCAAACCAAAGTAACAGAACTTTAACAGTTTCCTTCATATTATCCCCTCTCTCTCTCTCTCTCTCTCTCTCTCTCTTTCTTTCTCTCTCCCCGCTCGGTAAAATACAACGCACAACTGAATTTAAAACCACTTTATAAACAACTTATTCCGCACGACTATACAGATGACGCTCGAGGCTCGGTCTTTGCTCCCGTCGTGCAGCGTGTGTCAATATATAGCACGTTCATAAAACCCGGCGCATTAGCCACGTGAATAAACAATATAAAAAAAGCGAGGGAGCGCGTAACCGAGACGAAGACAAAAAGAAAAACAAAGAGCCGTGTGCGTGCTCACCTCAATAGGTGAGTGCGCGCGTATACGCTGCGTGTGTTCTCGAGGACATGTCTCCCCCTTTGAGAGCCGCGGCCGTTCGTTCGAAACTCGCCTAACGACAGCAGCGTGGCACAGCCCTCTCTCCTTCGCCCTGTAGCGCTGTAAAACATTATGAATGAAGCTGTACACAGCTGTAACGAAGCCATGAATAATGAATGGAGGACCGCGCACGCGCGCGCGCTCGTAATTGCACGCACGTGTGAGTCGTCAAGTGGTTGCGGCGGTTAGGCACGGAGCTGTCGTGTTCGCTCGCGCGGCGACTGTCGAGAGGCCGAATTATTGTCGTGGGAGTAGTCCCGCGAGAGCGAGAGAGACGGAGAGAGTTAGACGATTATTAGTCAAGTTCAAGAGTGCGGGCAGAGGCCTTTTGAGTGCACTGCGCGAGATTATACGGAGCCGCGCGCTTTCCCTCTTTTGGAAATATTGATGAAGCGCGAGGAAACTGGGCTAAAGCGATATACGTCTTGATGAGGCAGCGAAGGCGCCCTGGCATGTAATGAGCAGCGGCCTCCCAGTTGGTTGTTTGAAAAGATTTTTAAAGCAGCGCTTTTATTGAAGATTATTATTACAAAAGTCGCTTTGGTCCTCGGAAAGTCGTTTGCAAACATTCAATGTAAGCAACTTATATTTTTTTCTGTTTCTGCTGGATGTTGGGTAAAAGGAAATAATTTTCAATTTTTTATTAATCAATGAGTTATTTTAACGTTTTCATTTAATTCAAAAAGCTCTGATTTGAGCCTATAAAGAAATAGCTATAAAAACTGTATGTCTAAAAACTTAGATCTCTTGGGTAAGATATAAGAATGTTGTTTTATTATGGAAGAAGGTGCTTCAAGTTGTAGGAATTTTGAACCCAAAACGAAACTCGCGAAACTTGTATAATCCTTTACCCCCCTAAACAAAATAAAAGACAAAGTTAGATGTTCATTAAATTAAACAGCACATGTATCTTTATCTTCTCGTATTAATGCACCTAGTTTCTTGCACTTAATGCATATTTATACTACCTGCCTTTAGACTCCCATGCAATTCTCTCAAATTTAAGTGTGGTTTTTCTCAACTTTCCTTCCAGGCAAAGAATTATACGAAAGTGAGTTTTATATGCTAACTCTGACTTTTTAGAACTTTAATTTATTCTATAGATTTTTGCGTACTAAAATTAGTTAAAAAAATCATAAAATTTATACTATTTTATAATAATGTTTTTAATAACCACAGCTTATTTTGAATTGAAGTTACTATTAAGTCTTTTCGTTTATTTTGATATTATAAATTAGGTTTCATAAATCCATTAAAAAAGCTACGACATAACAACATGTCGTTATAGTAGCCAGACTATAACCGTAGAACCTTATATTTCCCACAGCAATTTTTCCAGATAAAGGAATCATTGACAATAAAGTATTTATAGTTCTTTCGAAAGCCATGAACAAAATTGTGCCATATGTCGATACGTATTAACAGTTAGAAATGTTCGCCAAAGCTTCACATGGAACGCATTTAAGTATACTGAAATCGAATTTCACTTTCAACAAGGCAACACCTTAAGACGAAGCACTAGCGAGTTCCGCCTGCTATTCTCCTCGCTATGCGACTTATCGACAATCGATTAAAGTCAAGTTAAAGTTCCTCGTTTCCCTTCTCTCTCTCTTTCTCTCTCTCTCTCTCTCTCTCTCTCTCTCTCTCTCTTTCTCTCCCTCCGCCTCTCTCCCTCTCTCTCTCTTTTCCATGCGTTCGCCATCATGTGGAGACCAGAACGTTATGGAAAATCGTTTACAACTCTTCTTATCAGACATATCCGATAAGACATCGTCCAATCCGTTTTCCAATCTAGACTGCATTTCTGGTGGTGGCGCTAACCGTTTACCAAAGAAAGCTGCTGAAATTGTTCCATAATACTTTACTACTCTTTTTCAAACTTACTTCAAAATTGTCCTTTCATAGTTTAATATAAACGTATTTTACACACTAAAGTGACAATGTTATTGAAGTAATACGAGTACAGTGAGCTGGCTTTGGCGACTTTTAATAAATAAATATATATTTTTTAAACTTAACTGAAGTACTCTCAAAGCATTAAATTTTTAATCCATCTTAAGAAAACCTTAAGTGATCTGTTAAATTTTCAAGAAAATTAAGTTGATACAAAGTCAAGATATTAAGAGTAACAATTCTCGATAGGAAATTTTATAGAAAGACGCACAAGATTAGCAAAATAATGAAAAAAAAAGAATTACTATTATGATTAAAAATTGTTAGATGGAATATATGTTCAAGATATTAAACGACGTCTCGTCCTCGGTACTATCTGATGAACTCATCCGGAATATCCAGGCAGACCTTTATTCGACGTCAAGATGATAAACAACTATGTTTTTATATGTAACGATCCAGAAGAGAGTTTTATTTGTGGGTGCCAAAGAGTGGTAGCCACCTAGAGGTAAAAAGGTCGGATGCCATTTAATTTTAGAAGAAGGCTCGTAGTATGTTATAAACAGATGACAGACAAGCTAAAAGATCTTCTCATGAGCTTGCCATTCATATTTTAATAATCAATTAAAAATAATGCCGATAATAAATACAATTCTGACCATCTCTATCGGAGGTAGAGAGAGAGATAAATTACTTTAGAAGCTATCAGGTTTTTTTACTTATTTGAAGAATATTTTTGTTCTTTAATATAGACGTTAAAAAGTGTGTTGTGACATAACATCGACGGCTGAGTGGAATAAGGTCATATCCCGCCGCGCGGATGAAGAAGGACGTATCTCACCGGGCGGATGAAGAACATCGTATCTCGCCGCGCGGATGAAGAACGTCGTATCTCGCCGTATACTGTCCACGTACTGTCCGTAAAAGCACCGAGAAACGACGTTCTTCGTCCGCCCGGTGAGATACGACGTTCTTCATCCGCGCAGCGAGATGCGACCTTATTCCGCTCAGCCGTCGATATTGAAATTTATTGAAAGTTTTATTAAAGGAACATTGTCTCAAATACTAGTCATAACAATATACATTATAACTAATAATTTTAATACTGGATTAATTAAAATATTATAATGGTTTCCAATGATAGATAAGTACAGTACTCTATTTGTAAATGAGTAAATGCATATTCATTGAAATTTTCAGAACGCTCTGCTATAATCGTCGTAACATATTATTGTTACCTCTAATTGTGCAAATCATTGAATTGAAAATAAAGTTTTGTGACAGGCTTATATGAAACTGATACAACTATACAAGTTATACTCGACGCTTATACGTACTGATAATCTCCCCCGAAGGATTTCATAACAATAAATACAAAATCATCGCTCCCTCTTTCTCGTATCTACTTATCTTCCCCACCTTGCCATCTTTTCGCCATAATCCTCCGGCAGTTCGATCGATACGGAGCGGAGGAAAGAAAGAACGAGGGGGGAAGAGAACGAGAGGAAGAGAAGCAGGGAGGAGAGAGAGAGAGACGAGCGGGTAATCCGCGTTTATCGTGTTTCCCGGAACAGCTTTTCCGGATTTTCCAGCGTTATTCCGCTGCATACAAGCGCCAGCAGCAGTAGCAGCAGCATCGCCGCGGCGCTCTTCTCTCGGTTCTCTGCGCCGAGAGGAAGAGCCAAGCGAGCTAGCGACCTCGGCGTGGCGAGCCACAAGCTCACGGGCGCATCGGCGTAATTCGGAAGTTCAGACGTTACGAGCGGCCGCGCGAGCGCACCGCAATCGAAATTGCTGTCTCCTCTCGATTGCCGCTGCTCACTTGCCGCTGTCCCCGTGCTCCACCGCCGCTGCCACTGCGGGGTCACCGCTATTGGATCTGTGTAAGGTGAACGCGCGCGCTCTCGTGGCTTTCTTTCCTGTAACCTGACAAATTCTATTTTCAAATGCCCCCCGGAAGTGGAGATGCGAGAAATCGACTGAAATCAAGGTTTTCCAGCTGTTTGAATAGTTGAATGAATAGTTCACAGAGTTCATTGCGGCGTTACCTTGATTCTTTGTGTGCTCCTCGGCGCAATAAACTTTCAAATAAAACGATTTTATTTTTTTTAATTAGTAATAGTGGCATTCTTTTAAGTTTAACGAGACGTAATAGTTTTTAGATTGCATAAAAAATACATTGCCATGCTTTCAAATCTCTATCTTGCAAAATTTCAAGTCCATTTTTTAATTTACGCGTGAATCAGCTATATCATACAAATCGTATTTTATTCATTATTTTAGAATATTGGCTTTAAACTTCACAGGGTACTACCATGTTTTACATATATTTTTATAAGTTGTCTGAACAATTGTTGATAAATAGGATTCTAATATTGCTATATTACTAGAAAATCAATATTAAAATTATTGCTTGAAAAGTAATCTAAAGTCTAAATTAAAGATGAGATAATCGATTTTATTTAAAAATATTGGTTTTGTTTTTGCGAATGATCCTTCTTAATAAAATGTAAATAAAGCGAAAAAAGATTAAAAAAATAGTATTTTGAAAACATTGTAAACTAATATTTTTATGTAATATAATTTGTTATTTACTTAGTTCTGTGTCACTATAAATATGTAAAGTTAGTAAAATTTATTCAACTATTTCTTTAAATCCACCTTTAAACTCTTTTCAAGACTTTTTCAAAATCTGTGACCCAGAACTCTATCATATGCCCTAGACACGTACAATAAAGTGATTGAACGTACTGAAAAAGTAAAGTATGGAAATCAATCAAACAAATTTTCACTTCAATTTTTATACTCTATATAATATTACTTTTTCAATTAAAAAGCCAAGTAAAATAATATCATTTGTTATTTAAAAATAAAGTGAAAATAATGAAAAAATAAAATATTACAATGCTACATGATGAGCCCATATCATGAATAAATGTATTCGTTGAAAAATGACTTGTTTTACGTACATCACAACCCGTTTAACGCTAACGAAATACATTCTTAAGAACCCGGCAGACATGCAAATGCGTCTACCATAAGTGCATTTAGCACGAGGCGCAAGAGGACTAAGGAAGCCGGAAGTGCTAGGTGCAAAGCCAAGGCGTAAAATCCATCGGCTGATCGATATTCACGGGACGCTCGGGGAATGAATAGTGCGATTTATTAGGCAAGCCCCGACGCGCCTAAGCGAATTCCTGGAATGAATGACATAATTATTCGCCGGGGTGTTTGCAATTTCTCGTCTCCCTGCGGTGGCGGTGGCTAAGTTTTCCGTTGTGTGTCGAGCCGCCGAAACGTTTCGGTTTCGGTTATATAATTTCGCTCCGCGCTCTCGGCGCAGTCTATTGATTCCTTGGGAATTCGCGCTATACGCCGGTAGTGCCGGTAGCTGGCTGGCTGTTTTGGGAGTCCCCGGCTTCATTGGATTCGGCGTTTTAAAATTTATCCGGCGCGCCACGGGTCCGCCGACGGCATATAACGCGGGGCTGCGCTCCGTGAAATCGATGCTCTGCGCGCTCATGTATAATGAATAACGCGTTATTTTAGTGAGCGAGAGAGGAAAGAGTAAAGCGCTGTTTTATTCCGACGAATGGGTTAGGGCTTTTTATCTAGCTTCCGTGAATCGTAAATCGTTCTTCGAGGGCGTAGTTGTGCTTCTTTTTTCATGAATATGTTAACCAATGAAATATTGATTTATTTTTTTATTTTATGATTAATATCTTCTCAATTAACGCAGTATCGGAAAATTATCCGTAGTTAATTACATTTTCTCATGATTAAAATTGCAGCAATAAATACCTTTTTATGGGTCCCACGAAACGGTATTTATTACTACCAGTATAACCAAATCGATCAATACTGTTAATGCTTTTAAAATA
Source organism: Torymus auratus (assembly GCA_900474315.1). Lineage (NCBI taxonomy): Eukaryota > Metazoa > Arthropoda > Insecta > Hymenoptera > Torymidae > Torymus > Torymus auratus. Next base: position 34,393 of record UXGD01001398.1, read on the forward strand.
AATTTCGTGTCGTTCATTCCATTTTTTGAACAAAAACATAATTTTTGTCGATGATAATGTTTCAAGCTTATCCAAAACAACGGAAAAGTCGGGACAATTTGTGCCTTTCAAAGCCCATTAGTTATGCGATCTTCCGCAAAAAGAGCACAAATTTTCGCGCATCCCATCCCATGTGGTCAGAGCGTAGCGAATAACCTGACCTAGTTTCGGCGAGGCGGTCATTTTGACACTGTGCTGCTCGTATTATGCTTGCGCCCCTCGCCCGTGCGTCTATTTTTCACTACATAAGCAGAGCAAGTTTATTCCTGTATTATAGAGGACGACCGATGTAATAAACGTGAAACAATGTGTATCTCGGCTATCTGTAAATTTTTGCTTTTACGGTGACCTTATCTCGTAAAATATTGAATGCATGTAGGGAAGGACATCACCTTGTTTGTGTTGCGAAAAAATAGAAGTTCACTTTAGATAATAATGTATACATTCTTGTGTAAGGCTACAAGTATACACATTGTTATCATGCGATTGCTTAAGCCGATTAAAACTAAATGTTTATGGCTAAGTAAATATTATCCGTATGTCCGATTTTATCGAGCGTCATAATATTTGCAGAATCCTTGCATAAGTGGACTCATTACCTAGAACTATGACGTAGTTAATCATTTTTTTCTGGACTGTAAACAATGCTATAGAATATTTCGAGCTGCTATACATAAATAAAATTGTGAACAATCATTTTAATGGTATAAGTGTTAGCAGTACCATTATATATCTTGTAGATATAATTTATTAATCGATACACCTTCCTATTATTCCATATTTAAAAAGCTGTTTTACACTGATATAGAAGATTATTCGTTCTCACGGCCATGTGAAACCCAAATTTCAATATTTTTTAAATCAACACTGAAACTTTTATGTGGAAAAATGATTTTTTTCTAGATAATTCTATTGGTATTTTCGTGAGATATCCATGTTTGAAAAGTGGTCAATTGCAGAGATCTACTTACCGACAGTACGGTTTTTATTTAATTAAATAA
>UXGD01001399.1:0-35426 GCA_900474315.1 Torymus auratus
TTCTTCATCCGAGCGCCGAGATACGTCGTTCTTCATCCGCGCGCCGAGATACGTTCTTCTTCCTCTCAGCCGTCGATATATTGATTGAATGTAGACGTTCGTAGACTTACAGATATCAATTTCCCACATCCGCTTATCAAATAATAAAGGTAAGAAATAGCAACATATTTTATATGGTACATGCAACAAATAATATAAATGTCCCATATATAGATAAACTTCGAAGTAAAAAAAGTATTTGACTTGAATCCCAAATCACTTTTAATGGACGTTATTTTTTGAATATTTATTTATACATAATAAACATTGCAAAAAAAAAAAAAAAGAAAAACAAAATTAGATTAGATTAGATTAGATTAATATGTATTCCTGCACTGAGCCAAAAAAGGCAAAAAAAAAAATTATACAAATACTTGTAATATAATTTAGAACAAAAAAATGGATAGTGAGAATAGGGACAAGCAAACAAATAAGTGACATTCCTCTGATGGAAATGGAAAATCAAGAAGCCGCGGATGTGGAGGAAGCGTTCTGACCGCAACGGTCCCATCATAGGAAACGCCATTTCTGGCTTGCATTTCATGGATAAGGCTTCAGGATCAAGACGTTCCCAATTGCAATGAGGAAATCGTGAGATCCGTTAAGGAAAGCACGAAGAAGGTTTAAGGTTTGCACATCACGGGAAAGGAAAATTTCACAAATAATATTAGCAAGCTCGGAAGCTCCAGTAACAGATTAAAAAGCTTCGCATACAATAAAGTGTTGCTGTCCGAATCCGAGCGATATAAAAAAGTACTAGCGGAGACAAGTCCTAATAGCTCATATACTGATGTTGTAGGAAAACATTTAGAAAAAAGTTATCTTTTTCATATCTTTTTCATTTTGTTATATTTGTATAAGATAGGAGAAAGTCAAGAACTAATGCCCGAGAAAAAATTCACTTACTTTTAATCTTATGACGTTGAAATCTATTGTATAATATGTTAGTCAATATTTTATAAATGTTAGATGTAATTATAGTACTAAAGAAAAAAACATTTTATCGGACAATTATAATTGTACAAGATTAAATTTTTGTATAGTGAGTATTTAAGACTATTGCAAATAAAAATATGTATAGTTTAAATAAAATGAACATTTACGAAATAAAGATTTTTTTTCCTACATTAAACTAAAACATAGGTGTTACCTACACTGTGCGTCATGAGAAGGTGCGAATTAGTTGACTACCTGCTAGCGCTACAGTTCATGGCGAGTTGCAAAATTATACTTAGACCGTGGGTAATTTCGTATCACCTTCACGCACATTAGGCAAGTCCGGCCAACGGCTCGGGTTTATTTATTTATAAACTATATAATTAATCAATAATTGAGCGATTATATTTAAAATATGCCGCACTCAGTGTGCGGCCTACCTATATAGTGGAAATTCGAAAGATAACCAGAGGAAAGCAGAGGTTTGCGGGTCGAGAGGTTGGCGGCGCTGGTGCACGGAAAATCAGCCGACAGAGAATAAATTTCCTGCGCGGCCGCGGTTCGTTGATGCATCGCGTACGTGTATAGTATATAAGTACTGCTGGGCGGTCCGCACTCCGCGCGTGTGCTCTGCTGATCTCCTTTCGGCGACTGGATACGTCGTGTGCGCGTGTCCCTCGGCCGCCTCTTTTGAGTCTCGTGCAACACGCGCGCCGAGTTGACAGCTCGATATCCCAACTGCAATCGGCCACGCGCGCGATGCCGTTGTCGTGCAGGAGCCGGACGATCATCTGAGCAAGAGGCCAGCCAGTAAAAACGAAAGCACGTAAGGTAAATTTTCACTTCTAATTTGGAGCCGCTGGCCCGGGTGCGCTTCAAGTGTCTGCGAAACGTGGTGTGTGCTGAAAGAGAGGAGGAGCCCCGTCACGCCGTGTCGTTGGCCTTACGTGGCCCGGGACGACGACAACGACGAGTGCGAAAGTGCTTAATCTCCGTCGCCGCTTTGTTGTACGGTTTCCCTCTCGGCCTAGGGGCGCACAGCTGTGGCTCTCTCCCTCTTTATCTGTCTCTTTCTCTCTCCATATAGGTACGTGCGGGTGCATTGTGTGTGCTGTCGCGTGTGCGTGTCGTGCCTACTGCTCGGCGCGCATAGGCATTCTCACGTGATTCCTCGTGGATTTCTCTATCCCTTTTCTTTTCTATCTCTCTCCTCTTTGCGTCTGCCGCTGTTCAAACCGCGTTTACGTAACCTAAAACTTTAATTATAGATGCTCATCGGCGCGCGAGAGCGCGCCCGTGCAATTATCGCGCCGAGGGATTATAGGTAACGGGTACATAAGGTCTTTTTTTTTCATTTCGTATACTTAGTTGCACTTGCTACGCTGCTGATGACAAGCGAGAAACGGGCTTTGATCACGGTCGCGCGACGCGCGGGCGACATGCTAGGTATATACACTGAATCATTTATTGTGATGCGACTTTTCATTGTCTCGCGCGATGGAACGGCGATACTATCATGTACGAGGCAGCGTGCTGATCTCTTATCTTTAAACATATGTTAGTACAGTTATTTCGGAGTACTTTCTTTTTTCCGATTCGCATTTCGATTGCGTGATGGACGAAGCTCCTGGCTTTCTTGTGCCTGGTAACAGATTCCCCCGTTTTTTTTTTTAATAATTTTTCAAACGTCCTCGGCCGTATAGATTTTTACGCTTTGTTTAATGTATAAAAATAGTAATTGTTTTTAGATATTGATTATGAATATTTTTTCTTTAAAGAGGAGTGTTGCTTCTATTTTGTAGTAGTTGACTAAGTATTCAGAGTAGAAAGTTTTTCATGTTTCTTTCATAAATTCAAATGGTTTTTTTTTTCAGTATCTTATAAGTATTTGGTACACACTTGTACAAACTTTCTTTTTTTTTAATGTTCACACTTGTTTGCATGACTGAGTGGATTTGAAAGTGTATGTAAGAATAAACCCTGTAGTAGCTCACATTTTAAAATGTTGGCAATACAATTTGACTTTTGGCTCCCATTGCATTAACACTCAAACCTTTGTATGTACTAAATATGTCTCTCTTTGGTTGGATGGAAACATGTGTGCCAAACTGAGATCAGGAGGTGTGATTCATTTAGGTTTTTCATCAACTTTTGATTTATTTTCCTTGCAAAAATGGCAATTAATTCTCCATTTGAAAATTTTTGTATCATTTCGTTTTAAAATAGTTTTCAAATTTGCTTGACCTTTTAACGATGTTTAAAAAAATTAAATGAACATTATTATAGTTTATTTCAACAATCCAATGGTGAGGAAACGTGTAAAACGAAAAGCAACTGCTACAAGCAGCTCAAGTGCTTCTGGAGTGGAAAATATTGAGAAAAGCTCTCCTCAGGGGTTTAGTGAGGACTTGGGTAATGTCACAGCAGTGACACCTGATAAGGGAATGTCTCACAATGATCTTGACATATTTTTAAAGGGACATGCTCAACCTCTATCAGATGATCCTGCAAGTGAAAAAGTCACTATGGTATTTGGCAGTGCACTTAAATTATAGTTTGATTCAACTATATTTTATTTTGTAGCTTTTTCATTTATTATTTTATAGCTTTTTTGTTATGCTCTATTGTTTTTTGTTGACTATTTATCTCATAATCTCATATCTCACATGACAGCAGGCAATATAAAGAAGTTTTTATTTAAATCAATTTGTTAAATTTTTAATTTCTACGCCTGTTATATTCAATACGTATTCATATTCAAGTCAAATTTTTTAGGTAAAATAACTCAGAATATTTTTTATAAATTTTCAAGATTGTTTTATGAAAATATTGCAATGGTGCTTATTTTGGTCATTTCAATATTTAAAATTTAATACAAATCTAATGTAATATTAGCAAATGATTTAGTTTTCAAAATCATCCTACCAATATCATTAAACATGAGGCTAATAAAGATAAGAATGAATATGTAGATAAAGTTTTATGCAAATTTTTTTATATTTGCATATGAAAAGAAATATTTTTAGCTGATTGTTACATTGTTTGGATTTAAATATTATTCATATACTACTTCTAAAAAAAAAAAATTTTTTTTTTAACTGAAATATTTTAATATTTTTATTTAAAAATTAACAAAAAAAAATTTTATCCTTAAGATGTTAAATAAAAAAAAAAGTTAATTTATTATTAAATATTTTATTAAATATAAAAAATATAGTTCATAATAGTATTAACAATATAATTGAATTTTAACAATCAACTTCCTTGCCTTACACATACTTCTTATTTATCAGTATTAGTATGTAAAACGTAGACACATAATAAGATAATGAATTACAATGAGGAGAGACCCTTGATCCCGAGTGACCCATGTGTTTATATTATTTCTCTTCACTGATAACTGAATTGGGTCTATACTAGTCAGCTGTGTAAAGACTATGAATACTTTGCTGATAGAAGTTTTAACATATTCGTGGCACTAATCATAGTTTCTCATTATCGATGTAGAATTCATGTTCAGACAAAAGAAAAATGGTGGATGCAAGTGAATTTTCTGCAAACCAAAGAAATTATCTTATTATTGACATGAATTTCCTCGAAGCTGAAGTAAAGTTATAAAATTTTCTACTTGAGCCATTCAATATAATTATAATTTATAAATTTTACAATTGTTTTTTATAATTCACATACTTATTAAACCTAACACTATCTTTCTACATGTGTTTCAAATATTTATGTTGCATATTATCATTATTTTGCAGATTATTTTTTAATAAATTTAATTTTTCTTATATTTTATTAATGCATTCAATTACATCAAATCAATATTATATTTTATAATTTTAGACTGCTAAACTAGGATCTACAATGTTGGGGAGTACAAATGCCACACGTCGAACAAAAGATGTACCATCAACATCAACAAATGGTGCACGACCAAAATTAATTCAGGATCAGAATGATAAAGAAAAATCCTCATCGCATGATGATATCGATGCAGACCACTTAACATTGTGGCAACATCCTATAACGACCCTCAATTATTTTATACGAGAACTGTTCATCGACTGCCTTAGTTTTGCACGGAAGACTCTTCAATATAGAAGAACCGTATTTTGTACACTAACTTTTATTACTTTATTTTTTGTGTTGGGTAGACTTTCTGGACCACAACAAGAGGTAAATATCAATGTTAATAGTACTATTATTTTATGTAGAAGAAATAATCATAACCTATGTTTCTGAATAGTATAATTGTCACTCATTATTATTAATTTATAAATAAATAAAATTTTTTAGACATTTAAAGCTTGCGAAGCTCAAGTGAGATGGTGGTTATACTGGGTAGGCTTAGGAGTACTTTCGAGTGTTGGACTTGGAACAGGACTGCACACATTTGTATTGTATTTGGGTCCTCACATAGCAGCTGTGACTATGGCGGCATATGAATGTGGTGCACTGAATTTTCCAGAACCACCATATCCTGATCAAATTATTTGTCCAACAACTGTAGATACAACATGGACAGTAGGTATATTAAATATAATGAGGAAGGTGCGAGTTGAAGCTATGATGTGGGGAGCTGGAACTGCTCTTGGAGAATTGCCACCCTATTTCATGGCTAGAGCTGCACGTACTAGTCGACAAAGTAGTAAAGATCAAGAAAATGATCAAGAAGAGCTTAAAGAATTAGAAGCACTTGAAGCCCTTGAAAGTGGAGAAAATATACCACTTGTAATGCGTGCCAAATTGGCTATGAAGCATTTTGTTCAAAAAGCTGGGTTCCTAGGTATTCTAGCTTGTGCATCGGTATGTAACCTACAATATTATTAAACTATTAACTATTATACTTATTAACAGGTTCGGTGCTATGTGGTACATATTTGTACTACAAGGTTTTACGAATCTGTTGACATTTAGAATCTTTATAAAATGAAAATTAAACTAAACTAATTCAATAAAAATATTTTTGAAAATCTCATGTAATAGAAAATGACCAAATTTTAATGAAATGTTTAAATTTCAATCAATTTTAACTAAATATATAAAATTGTATGAAATATGATCACAATGCTTAGCACTAAACCAGTTAATTTTAAAAAACATGTCTTTATGATGTTTTTTTTTTCCTAAAGTAGTTTACAAATTTATTTTAAAATTTTAAACATTATAATTAAAAAACGTAAAAAAAATTACAATTACCGAAAATTTTAATTTTTATCTTCAGATTCCTAATCCTTTGTTCGATCTTGCTGGCTTGACTTGTGGTCATTATCTTATTCCTTTTTGGACATTTTTTGGTGCCACACTTATTGGTAAAGCCATTGTTAAGATGCATATACAGCAGTTAGCTGTGATAATAGCATTCAACGAAGAGTTATTAGATAAAGCAATTAGTTTCTTGGCATATGTGCCTATTATAGGCAACAAATTTCAAGAACCACTAAAGAAGTATCTTGTTGAGCAAAAACGAAAATTGCATGACAAATCATCTGGTGTAAGTAATTTTATTTTAAAAATATCTCTTGCTAAATGACTGTCAGAGGTAAAGTTCATTGATTCAGAGTATAAGTTCCAGTTTTTTGTTTTGATATTTGACTAGGGAAATTTATAACCTGTTCTATTAAGGAACGTCAATGTTCTCTGAACGCAAATGTGAATTACAAAGCTTGTGGAATGTGGAGTCACAATTTTTTTATAGTTTAGTCACTTTTTAACCTCTCTGAAATTTTGCATATTTTATAATTAAATAAATAATATTATTATTTTACATGTACTCTTTTTGTACACGTAAATCTGACGATCAAATAATAGAGGTATAAAAAGATAATGATAAGTTCAAAATAGTACTGTAATATTGATATATTACTTATAATACTTATTAAACTAAATTTTCACTTGGCTGTTAAAAAAAATATAAATAAGAAAATTAATGTTTCTTTACAGGAGGGTGCAACGACGATTTCCTGGTTGTTTGATAAGTTTGTTATGCTTATGGTGTGCTACTTTTTAGTAACGATAATCCATGCGCTTGCGCGTAATCATCATCGAAGACGCGCAAAGACAACTGCTGATTGACCAATATGTAAAATAGATTGAATTCACCATTCACTAAGAAAGATATCATACAGGGCATGAGCCACCATGCACCAAATAAACCACGCAGTCGTGGGGAAGAAATAATTGATTATCCGCTCCGATCTTGCCTCGATGTAAAAATAATTATAATCAAATCAAGTCCTCCAATCAAGTTGGTGCGTCACAGAAGCCATCTGTTAAATATTGAATACTCCGATTGATGTACCATTTTTCGACCCAAATTTTTTTTTATTAATAAGGGTCTTTGTAAATCTTTGTACTCGTGTAAGTGCTTCTTGTGATTAAAGGATATTACTCGATTTCACTGTAAACTATTTGTTATAGCGAGGTTCAAGGTCAAATGGTAACTTTCTGTCGTTGGACCATAAGTTTTTAATTATAATATATAATATCCGAGATGCCGGTTATATGAATTGAGCGAACGCTTCTTTACCGTCAATCTATTTTAAATGTAAATGTCATTTTTTGTGCACTCAACACGGATCAGAATCGTTCGCACAGATTTTATTCATGTATAAGCTCTCGATAGTACATTTTTCTCTGGTAATGTGACGAGTTGCGCGTGAGTTAGTCGATTACATTCCATAATCATAAATAAAACGCGCGTAATGAAGTGTAAAAATTTTTTTCTCATATTTGCTTGAAGAACGAAGTATATCAAGCAATTATACTCCAAAGGTACAATAAACTGTCAGCGAAATATTGTTAATCTTTTGTCACTGTTAATTGTTTACAATCACATACGTAGCTTTTTTCATGCTCTTACAAGTCATCAATTTAAACAGACGTTTGATAGTTACTTTAGCGATTGAAACGACTATTATATTTTGTAAATTGTGTGGTTATCAATATTGATGAAAAAACACTTGTTCCTTTGAATAAATTTCTACACCTTTGCAAATATTTTTTTTAATGTATATTTACCTTTTGTCATATTTATAAGGAGATGATTGCAGAGATGTGGGTCCTGGATTTGGCTAAAACTGTAAGAGGTACTTCTTTATGACAAATAATGAGACATGTGTCTCGGCGTTTTTGTAAATGGGTCTGTTGTTCCGAGATCCAAGCTATTTTATGTCTAAAATCTCAATTTCTGATAAAATGGGGTCTCTTTCTTTTTAGTTATAGCATTTAGAATATTTCGGTCATTATGTAAATGGACTAAAAATTTTATCAAAGAAGTAGAAAAAACTCTATTTTAAGCTGCGTTCGTTAAAAAATGTCGATTTCTCAAAAATAGGGTAAGGAAATGACTAAAACTTTCTCAATTTTTTTCAAGCATTTGCCAGGTGGTATTTTAGTTAAGCTATCTTCTTACTCTATGTTTGATATAGCATGTAACTTTTTGAGAAATCGACATTATTTAATGAAACAGCTGAATTAAAGAGTTTTCTGTCTTTTATAAAGTTTTTAGTCCATTTATATGACCGAAATATTCAAAATGCTAATGAAAAATACCATTTTTATAAAAAATAGTTCATTTTAGACATAAAATAGCTTGTATTTCAGAATAAAAGGCCCATTCACAAAAACCCCGAGACACATGTCTCATTATTTGTCATAAAGAAGTTTTAGCCAAATCCGGGATCCACATGCCAGCAATCATCTACTTGTTAGTTAAATTTTAATACATTAATATTTTATTTTATACTACCAAATAGAAATGCATTTATAAGTATATATTGAATCAAAAATCTTAAAAACAATGTTCTATTACTATATTTAAAAAGAAAAAATACTCCCAATTTATAAATTAATTGTGAAGAAATAGTGAATACATAACACATTTCATTCGCGATCTTTATGGTGTATTTGTATAAATTTAGATCAACAGATTGAATAGAATTTTGGAATAAATGATATTTATATTAACTAAAAAAAAATGAAAAATCATATTCTATTTAATTAAAAATATACAATTATAAATAATGTATTTTGAATTTCCATTAACATTAATATATATATATCAATGAGTGTTTTTTTGTACAGTCATGAAAAAATAATTTTCAATCTCTTAACTACTTTATTTTACTTATAATATTTAATATCGATTTATCATTCTGTTTTGCCATCTTTCGGTTTGGATTGCTGTTTAATTCTGTAGTCTGACAAAGCAGCTTTAATCGCATCTTCAGCAAGCACTGAAAAATCGTAGTTAATTATTAAAAATTATCTATAAAAATGAAGAGTAAGAATTATCAGATCTACTCTTACTAGAACAGTGCAGCTTGACAGGTGGCAGGCATAACTCCTTAGCAATATCAGTATTCTTTAGTTTCAGAGCTTCATCAACCTACAACGAAATAATAGTTCAACGATAAATAATATAATCAAGTCCATAAGCTTATAAAATATATTTTATTAATAATTCAGGGATGATTAAATTGATATGTATAAAATAAGTGAAAAGGATACAATTAAAATGTGTACAGAAAATTGTGAAAAAACAAAATTTCTAAGACAAGTATTTGTAACCATTAAAAAATATTTTTATTATTAGACTCACATTATTGTAAAATCTCCCAGTGTATTTAATTTTCCCCTTTAATCTATTACATTGAAATTTGTTGTGCAAAAAAGGTGCTTAAAGATTTGTGTTTTTATAACTTTTTTAAAATTTTCAACTATGAACATATGAAATATATATATATATATATATGTGTGTGTGTCTGTGTGTGTTATTACCGTTTTGCCTTTAACCCACTCAGTTGCTAAAGAACTGGATGCAATCGCTGAGCCACATCCAAAAGTTTTGAATTTTGCATCTATGATTTTGCCACTTTCATCAACTTGAATTTGAAGTTTCATAACATCACCGCATGCTGGTGCTCCAACTAAGCCTGTTCCTACATTTTTGTCAGTCTTATCAAGACTGCCAACATTTCTTGGATTATCATAGTGATCCAAAACCTACAAAATATTTTTGTTATTGATATTTGATCTATTTTCATTTTTCATGTTTATTTCTATATACATACACACACCCATAAAAAGTAATGTTCTATTATATAGCTTTAAAAAATTAATTAAAAAATTAATACTATACGAAGTGTATGTTGTGTAAATATACTCAATGGCTTAACCAACAAAAAAATTGATTGAGAAATATTTATAAATTTTTTTTTTTAATTTAAACTATGATGAACAAAACAACAATACGAAAATAATGTTAACGCGCGCCTTACGCATATATTGATTGATTGTGCAAATAAAAATGTCCCTCTAAAAGATATTGCACAACGTATTGCAATATTTTCGTGCATACCTATGAATTTTTAAGCGTATAAAGTATTTTACACTAACTATCCTCAAGCAGTAAATCATGATTAAATATTTCTTATAAAATTTCCAAATGTCTAAAATTCATTTTGATCGTAAGGAGCCGGGAAACTCGCGTTTGATTTTGAAGGTTAATTTAATGCGCTTTCGCTCACTTTTGGATGGTAATAGAGACAAGGTGTGCTCGAGAAGACGGTTTTTGAGGCTTCAGCGAGTGTAGGTCGTAGTACTCCCCACAGTGCCATCGCAATTAATAACTCAGGGTTTTGTCTTCGGCAAAACTAGTCGCACACACGTACCGATTGCACTTGTCAAGTCAAAAATTCTTTCGATGCAAAGACAATGAATGACTGGGACTGCCGGTTGATTTTGATAGGAATCACATCAAGTGTTCCGTGCCCTGCTCCGTGCTCTGCGCCATCTGCGCCGTGGTATCAGCATTCTGCTGATTGGTTGAGTTTTTTAGGTAACGTTAGAGATTTTAAGAATTAACCAATCAGCTGAATGCTGATACCACGGCGCAGATGGCACCGAGTACGGAGTAGGTATCGCACAGGACGGAATCACGGAATACGTATGTGCTTTCACTGGTAGACATGGTTGCGTCTTGTAGACTTGGTTGTGTTTTCTTGTGTATTGTGTTCCAAGAATCACAGATACGTGTTCCAACAAAAACTGGCACACTGGAACGCTTATGTAGACCCAGCCTCAGCCGATTCGCAGCCTGCGAATAGCATACTAGGCACAGCGCATTTGTGGACACTTCCTGCGTCTCCCTACTGCTCCCAGTCAGCTGATTTTGCCTTTTTGCGAATTAACTTTAACCTATATGTCTGCAGCGATTAGGAAAATGTTTTGATTTTCGATAAACAAGATATGACCAAGATTAGCAAACGGTCGGTACGTTCGCATTTGGTATGCTAATTAATAGCGATAGCCGTTAGTATGGCTTTTCAAATGCAATTATCATCCTTATTGGGTAATCACACTAAACATTTATCAGAGTTAGAACAATCTGTTATTAGACCGCTACTGCAACGTAAGAACAATTATTATTATTTATTATTATTATAATAGGTATTTTTAAGTTTATATAGATCCACATTTATGTTAGTAAAATTATTGATTTAAAAATGTTGTTGCTTGTAAGATCGTAACTGTAACTTTTTATAAGTATTTACAATTTTTTTTACACCAATTTTTTTACATTACAAGAGGAATCAAATAAATGTTTTTTATAGTTGCAGTAAAAGCCATTGACCAGGAATATATTGAAGAAGGAGCATTAGAAGTTATAAGTGAAAATTTGGATGTACCACAAGCATTAGTTGATGAGTGGTATGCTGCTGTTCTTATTATTCTGAAATTACACTTACGTTCTCCAAGTATAACAATTAAACCAATTGAATTCAAACAATGTTTACAGGAATTAAAGTAACAAGTATTCGTTTAATAACATTTCATATAATGGTCAATGTTTCACATTTTATCATATTTTCAGATTTTCCCCAGAATGTATTCAAGATATATTTTCTGTTCTGACTGGAGCGAAGAGGCCAGGCTTATTGCAAAATTGTGTCAATAAAGTTCAGTTTTTTCCTTACTTAGTTACATGTAAATGGAGAATTGATATAATTATTTCTTCAAGGTAAACTTATTGTAGTAACTACCAAATATAACCATTTAAGTATTGGGTTAAAGCTAATTAAAAATTGACTTTTATAATCAAGTGGATCATTTGAAGTTAAAAGTGAATGTTTAATTTAGAAGTAATTCAAAATTTTCATTAAGTAGTTAGGTAGTAGACTATCTATATCTAAAATCCTTGTCTATTATTATTTAGATATATTTAATTTTAGCTTAATGTCAAAAGTTCTGGAGCCTCATGTGTTGATGGAATGGATTTTAAGCAATGGAGAAAGTTATACTTTTGAATTATCACTCAATCGTTTTCACCAATTAAGACATGCAGTTGCAAAACTACTTCTAGAAATACAAAGACTTGAAGTGTATAATGTGATAAAAAATAATAATCAATAAAGTATTTTGTAAATCGTTTGTAAGCATTGTAAATATAATTTTCACTAAAACATTTTATAGTATTAAAATAAAACGAATTGTAATTATATATACACATATATATATATATATATATATAAAATTATGTGTTAAATAAATTTTTATATTTAGCAAATTTTGTTACGTGGGTTTGAAATGGTATTTTTAAATACGATTTACCTATATATGAGGCTGTGTTTCCAATCGGGTAACAAGCGCGTGCCGCGCCCGCTTGTTATAACCGATTAGACAGAGCCTTAACCATATCCTAATGAGCTTGATTAATGAATATCCATTTAAAAGTTGAATCTTGAAACAACAATTGCCATCTTCAAAATAAGCGTTTTTTCGCAAGGACGCACGCAGGAAATTGAAAATTCCAAAAAGGAAAGGAATAAGGACACAATGTCCAATTATGTTTCGATCTCTCGAAGATAGATCTGTATAGACGTATAGTCTGATGTCTGAACACTCTGAACAGGCTTGCGATTGCGAGGCGAGCGCAGCTCGCGCCGCCGCAATCTCCCCGTGGGGTACAAGACTACAAGTACAACGGTACGACTGTAAGGCACAACTCGCGTTCGGCGTTCTCGCAATCTCGCGCTTAGCGGACTATAGCGGTCATAACACTTCAAGATGGCGGCAAAGAGCGGTGGTGTCGTCGACTGGAGTTCCGTAATAAAACCGATTTTAACTGCATCTTATGGATCTTTCAACAAAACTGACATTATCGAGTTAGTCAAGGCCGTCACACAGAGGTAGGAAAATGTTTTGCCTCGAAACAACTAATAAAGCCCGAGAAAAACGCGATCATCCGCGGCCCTCTCAAGGTGACAGTACAGAAATGGAAGTTTCAAGACGTAGAAAATTCGTTACAATAAAGGAAATGTTGCCGGTTAACGCAATTTAGCGCAATAGTTATACAGCGGTTGTGTTCATCGCTAGATTAACCGGAATTCGCTCGAATGCTATGTTTCCTTTACTTATCTATTGCGCTAATTTGTTTAATGTTTATTTATTAGTTTTTATGCAATTAACAGACTAGCATATTTAATTTACACAAGTCCTTTTGGAGCTTTATACATTGCTAAATTATGATTTTATATGTGCAAACTTAAAATGTTTGCAGAGAGTATATGAATCGTACAAACGGATCTTTTTCTCTTATAGGATAATGATGTAAACTTGCAATCTTGAAACCATCTGTTTAATTATAAACAACAATTTTGAACATTCATTTTTTTTATTTCTGAAGTTCACATTCTTTGTAGTAAACTAATATAAAAATATTTTGTGAATAATAATTTTTCAGTGAACCAGAATTAGTATCACATGATGAAGAATATGAAGCCTTTTACACATCATTTGCTGCTTTAACAGCTGATTATATTGGTTCTTGCACTAGTACTTGTGAGTACATTTTTAGAATATATCATTAAGTTACTTAAATGATAGTATAATTATAATGATATGCTTTTTTTCAGTTTCTAAGAGTCAAATACCAATTGTTTGGCAAGCATGTCGTATATTATTAACTTATTTAGTCGGCAAATTGCCGCAACAAACTTCACAGCCAGGGGAAAGCAATGGCCCAACAATTCTAACCACAAGGCAATTATTATTGCCTATTCGAGCTTTATGTGTCGGCCAGTCTTTATTGGCAAAATCAGAAGAAGTTGCTTTGATTGCAATTATGAAAAATGCAAAACTTCCTCAAAGTGTGAAAAATTCACCCACAGGCACAGAAAAAGAAAGCACACCACAACCTATCAAAGAGACAAAACGGGCTCGTAGTGATTTATCAACCAGTATTTTGGAGCAACTGACTATGCCTTTGCAAGATTTTTCAATTACAAATGATATTGCTCTTGATACTTCAACTAAATCAAGTTCAGAAACACAAAGCGCAGAACAAGGAGCAGATACAAAGGTTGGTAGATTATAATTATAATTTTTAATTAGGTTTGTTGAAAATTTTATAACTACAAGTTATACTTTATTTCTACTTATAAATTATTCTTATCTTCAGATGATGTTTATTGCAAATAACATTAATACCCTACAAAGTATGGGAGCTGGTGATATGCTTCTTAATATGTGCTCTAATTTACCACATTTATCACGTTATGCCAGAAAATATCAAGCATATTTAAACAGAAAAAGCTTCTGTTTACCAGCAAACCAATCAGAAGCTCATACTATTCGTCACAGTCTTCATTCTGTTGTGAATGATATTAATATTGTACATAGTGTTGTGTCTTTACCCATTCTTGAACCATTGACACCAACAAAATTAGAAAAATTATCATTGTTAACTATGTCATGTCTATACTGTTCTATAGCAAATGCTACAGCATCAAGTATTGTTGGAATTACAAATGCGATTTCGCCAAAATGCAGTTCAAATACAAGTGCAAACCCACAAAGTAGCCAAAGTACCAAAAGTACTGAAGAAGAATATGATGCATTAGCTATTACTGTTGTAGAAAGAAGTTTAGAAATTTTTACCTTAGTTTCAAATATCATCAAACACAGTACAAGAGCTGGTGGCCATGTAAGTCTATAACATTCTTCAAGTTAATAAACCTAAGTGTACATTTTAGTAAGATATTTTACATGATTTTAATTTTACATTTCTATTTTCTTATCCTTTTAATAGATACTTCAAAATCACTTACTGATTGGAGTATGGCTTTTGGTGGCTGGTTTACAAGCTCAATTATCAGTTAGTAGTTTCAGTGTAACTGATAAAGGAAAAGAAGAAAAAGGAAAATCACCAAGTAAGGCACGTGATGGCACTGGAAGAATTAATTTAATGAAAGTGTAAGAATTCATTCTTCTTCTATTTATTCATATTTTTAAAATATTTTTTTTAAATTTTATTTTCTCTTAAAACGAATGAAATGTATAATTTAATAAAAATAATAATCAATATATTATCATTTCACTTGAGACAGACAACAGGGCTTTGGTGTTCTATCTGTAGCTTTAGCATCTCATGCACTTACTTTAATGGGTGCTCTTTTGGAAGATGTTTCTGTTGAAGCTGGCATAGAGCAAGCTTCACCTCCAGAACCTGCTCCTCTGGATATTTTGGCTACTGCAACAGCTTTAGAAAGAGTAGCTACTTTCTTTCAAGCTGCACCTCTAAACCATTTATTATTTTATTTGGCTACCATTAGCTACCGGAAGGTATACTTATATGAACATAATAATTAATAAATTACTTTTATGTGCATACAAATTTAAACTTTTGATTGTATATTATAGGCTTGCACACTTAAAAGAGTACAAAAGCATCCTCTGGAAGGTGACACATTAAGTCAATCTGATTCTACAACTTATTATGAAGATCTGTATAGTTGTTCTGAAAGTTCTACTGATCAAGGTAGTGAAAAACAAAAAATTATGAATATATTATTTTAGATAAATAGATACATATTTTAAATTGTATTTTAAATTTAATAGAGGAGGATAGTGAACCTATTTTGGGTCTTTGGTTTGAAGAAACACTAGACTCATCTGATGGACCACCAGCTAACACTGCAAAAGAGACTAATGAAGAAACTAATACTGAACGCAATGCTACTGTTGTTCCCGATAATCGAGAGCCTCATGGGGTGTGTTTATTTAAAACTTCTGATTTTATTTCTACTTTTTCATTCGTTAACAATAACTCATTTCTATATTCTTTATTAATAGTACATATCACTATCAACTCAAATTTTCCAATTTATGAATCAACATCTGATTGGAAGTAGAAGTGCTTATGTACGAGATTACGTGGTAAATGGTTTAGTGGAACAACAAATGGTAATATTAGCTGCTATTATAAGAGATTTAGATCATGAAGCAGCTCGTACAGAGACAGGTATTTACATTTTTTCTTTAATTGGTTTTTATGAGTAAAAAAATTAGCATATTGATCATTTTTAGGCACTATTTCCGTTTTTTATGGTGCGACATTGGGTGCGATGTATTCTGAATTTTCACAAGCTCTAAGTCGATACACACACAATTTGTTAGCAAGAAACACTTTAAGTGAAACTCTTCAAAATACATTACTCCATCATTTAGGAGTTAGCCCATGGTCAACTGAAAATTGCAGCCCTTCACCCTGGCCATTACAAGTATATCCTAGAACTCTTAGCGTTCTTGCCCAGGTAATGAAGCAAGAAAATTTTTTTTTACGATTAATTTGTAATAATGAGTATCATTTTCATTTTTTTTATCGTAGATATTGCTACTAAAACCACAATCAGAAAAAGAAGCTGCTTGTATCAGTATTTGGCAACGATTAGTAACAACAATGGTTGAAAATGTTTGCAACCCTCCAACAACTTTTGAAACTGAAAATGAAGGTTAATGAATTGATATTTTTTAATTTTTAGAACAAAATTTTTTATAACGATAATTAAAATAACATTTTTACGCTAATATTTTTTTCAGATTTAAACGTAGAACATGCACAATTGGTCCTTTTCCTTTTTCATTCACTAAATCTAATGCAAAAAAAATCTGTTTTACTTGTAACGGGTAGTGGAGCAGTTAGATGTAGTGAAGCAGTTAAAAATTCAATGAAAGACTCACAAATATTACACTTATCACGTTTATTGATTTTACTTGAGTACATGATGAAGCATCTTTATGACGCTCCTTCGACTTTGCTGGAACAAGTAATATATTTTCATTTTTGTTATTATATATTATAGATCTTTTTAATGCATTATGCAGTGAAAAAGTATTGGCTATTCAATGCCATTAACGTATTATTTTCCATTATTCATCTTCATTTTTTTCATCATTCATTCATTGATCATAATTGTTCACAATACTGCAAATGCTATAATAAAGAAAATTGGTTATTAAACTAATTTGAGATACCAGGGCCGTCTGTTTGATAGTGAAAACTGAACGGTAGTAAGCATCTCATACAAATTTTGAATAAAAATATCAATTGTATAATGATTAAGTCAATTTATTTTTTATATTAATGATAATGGTAATTACTATTACTTTTATCTAGGTTCAATGGAATTTATTTTCTGCTACTAGTCTAGTCTCGGATACTAAAGAAGGAAATAAGCAAGCTTCAAGAATTTATACCCCATGGAAAGAGATAGAAGATAATTATAGAAAATTTGGGCCGCAAGATGAATTTTCGATGAAACCCCGATTTTATAATCTTACTGCTTATGATTTCAACAATCAAGATACGCCAAAATTAGATGGATTGGTAAATTTCATTTATTTATTGATTTATTATTGAAAGTTAATAAACTTACTAATAATATTTGTCAAAAACAGGCTTGCAACTTTATTTTGGGAACGCCAGATAAAATGAAATACCCTTTACTTGTTGATGCTCTTATCGACATTTTAAATATTTTAAATCAAACCTGTATGTCTAAAAAGAGTGGATCAGATGGTAAAGATAAGATGACTTTCACTGGTTTGTGTGCAATACAGTATTGCTTTTCTATCTGCTGGAGGTGAATATTATTTTAATACTCCTTATTTTAAATGATACTAGACAATGAATATATGTTGTTCTTGTTTAGACTGTTATTAATGCTGCCTCCCTCAACTCCTTATATGGATAAACTTGCTTTGGGAGAAGAAATTCCAGCAGGTCCATTGCTACTTCATTCTCTAATTTGGGGTCCTAGAGCTGCATATAAAACATTCACTGGCTGGATGAAGGTAAAGTATAAATTTTTTTTTTCATAATAAAGGAATTATTAGTAAATCAAATATAATTGCATAAAGGTTCATTATATTTTACTATACGTTAAACATTTTAAAAATAGGATTGTTTGGTTAAACAAGGAATGTATACACAATATGCTGAGAATCTCTTAAAAACTGTTTCTTCGACCGTGAACTCATTAAAATATGATGTTGCACTTGCCAAAAATTGTATAAAATCACTGAAGCCAGAAGTTAATCCAAATGAAAAAACAATACCAAAATCATCTTTACCAAAATTAAGTTCACTCTGCATTTTATCTGCAGTCATAGGAAAACTGCAAGTATTAATGGATGAAAGTATATGGAAATCTGTTAGCGACAATGTTGAAGCTTCTAAGTAATTTTTTAAATCTTTATCAATAAAAAAGTTTGAGTAAATTATTATTTAAAACTGAAATCATTTCTAGGACTCAACAAACAACAGAATCTACTTCTTCAAGTGTGAATAAGTTAGTAGTAGACATACTACCACATATTTTATCACTGACAGATGCTATGTTAGCTTCTTGTCGCTCAAGTATTTTATATCAAATTCAGGAAACTGCAGAGGGTAGCAAAAAGTATAGTGTGAGAGATTTTCTTGTCCTTGATGAAGTTATTTGTATGAGTGGTGCAAGTTGGGCTACTGAAGCTTCATTAATTAGTTTACTACCAAATAATGTGAGATCTGTACTTGACAAATGGAAAACTATAAATGTTGCTCATGTCCCTTGGGTATGTAGTGATTTTTAACTTAATAATATCTTGAATGTCTGGTAATTTTCAATAACGTGTTCTTATTCTATTAGAATACGTATGCAAATGATATTATTCCGGCCGAGAGCTATATTTTAGCTACTATCAATCATCATATTAGTTCGTTATCAGAATATGGATCATTTTCAATTAATCCATCTCTCAAGAATTTATTATATTCATTGGTGTCTTTTATCAGTATGGAATACGTAAAGTTAGTAAACAAAACTTATTGTGTTCATATATTTTATAAAAATATTTTTCCTAAATGTATATTTTAAATTTTAGTTCCACAACAGCTCCCGAAAATTCTGAGATTCGTAACCATGCCATAGACATTTTAATCTCGTTGACTATGGACATGCGAACTGAATATTTTCACGAAATGGCTTCAAAAACTCTCAATACTTTAATTGGCGAACCTGACAGTGAAGCCCGACAAATTCGAGAACATTTATTTGTACTTAATCATACATATAATTTAATTGTTGATTACACTAGTAATTCAGAAGATCCGATTAGGTGAGTTAATTCTACATAAGCGATTATTTAAACTGAATTAACTACAATGGATTTTTTACAACATTTTTCTAATTCATTATATTTAATAGTATATCGATTGACGGCAAAATTTTGAAGCAATGTATCAAATACTGGGAACAATTGCTAGAAAAACCAGTCGGTTGCAAAGCATTGGATCAGTTTTTCGCACCAAGTACAAACAGGACTCTAGTTTCAGTCCTTCTTTCAATAGCGTCGCCACAGTCTTCCCAACAATTCAGCAACCATGTATTGCATTTCTTTAATAAGCTTTTCAAAGCTGGTATGTATCGTCCTATTTATGTTAAATAATGAATTATTAACAACATATTACCATCTCGATGATTGCATTTTAATAGCTGAGAAAGACAACGATGGATCTCTGGATCGACTTTGTAGATCGGTATCGAATCTTGCCAAAGTAGAAAATGAAAAACTTCAGTCTTGGTTAGCTCACGTTATACTTGGATCTGCGAGCCTATCCCCCAGTGCATCTGCAACTAACGTTCCTCTGCCGACTGTTCCACCTGCACCTGCGTAAATATGGTGTTATTTATATTTAAAATGTAATTGTTTAACATAATTTTACTCATGAAATAAAAATATCACAGAACGGCACCTACGGCAACGACTGCTGAAGAGGGACCTCCTAAAAACGATACAGCAAATAATGCACCAAATAATGAACCACCTCAAGGTCAATGGCAGGCATTATTGACAGACTCTACAGCAACGAACAATCAGCCGTCAACTTCCAATGAAGAGCAACAATCTTTGCAAGAAAATAATCAACTGCTTCGGGCTCTCACTAATTACATTGTCAAAGAAAATAGGTAACGGACAAAATAAATATTTATATATTAATACGTTCTTGCAGTGTCAGTACTAATTTTTTTTTCAACTTCAAGAAAATCTAATGATTTCAGTAGCATCAGCGAAGGCGTCTCAGTTACTATTCTTCAGGCCGTTATTCCAATAGCTTTCCGCATTCTATCAACAGCTACAGAAGGTGTGAGCTTTTCTGAGTTAATGCAAGTTATGTCAACTTTGGCTGATGCTGGGTCTGATAAAGGCCACGTTTTACTGTTTCAATCTGCTACTGAATGGATTGAATTGTGGTACGTTTGAACCTCTTACTTTATTGCAAATTTTAAATCAAGTAATAAAATGTTATCAACAAAGTAATTTACAATCTTATAGATAAATTTAAGCCATGTAAATACAGAAGTGAATTTTTACAGCAAGCAACAATTGTTAAATAAGGATCCACAAAACCTTGACAAATCGTCATCTTATATCGAAGCAGCTTGTTGTGTGTTGAATTACGTAGCCGATATCGTCAATGCTGTTTGTCCACAAAAGCTTCTTGTGAATCAAGACCGCGCAACCAGTCCACCCTGGGAAGGTGCTCAACCGACTAACGACGTAAACGATAGCGATTGGATTGACGAGATTGCTCATGACGAGGACGAAAGTGGAGCAGAAGACTCGGATGAGGACAGTCTTTGCAATAAACTTTGCACCTTTACTATTACTCAAAAGGAATTCATGAATCAGCATTGGTACCATTGTCATACGTGCAACATGGTTGACGGCGTAGGAGTTTGCTCAGTCTGCGCCAGAGTCTGTCATCGAGGGCACGACGTAACTTATGCAAAGTTTGGTAACTTCTTCTGCGATTGCGGTGCCAAGGAAGATGCCTCCTGTCAAGCTTTGACCAAAAGAAGTCCTCAAAGCTCCGAACACCCTACTGGTAATAATGGAGCATCGTATTATAACAACGCTGGAAACAGTGACAGTCATATGCTACTTACAAGCAGCTTGCGACGTAGAGCGTCCAGTCCTGTGCACTTTAACGAGAAACATGAGAGAAGTAACAAAGATAAGCAAAAGCAAGCAGCACTCGCTAAACAATTAGAAGGCTCGAAAGATTGGATTCTATCAAAACTCTGGGGTAGCGGACTCGTTACATCATTGGTGCAATTGACTCGTTCCTTAATACCAGCGGTAAAGGCATCTTGTGAAAAGTTTTCACCCGTTGGCTGCCATGCTCGCGCACAAACGGCTCTATCGCAATTGCATTATGTACAAAAGAAATTTGAACACACAGATCAACTTATGTTGCCTACGCTTGGGTCTCAAGAAGGCGCCTTCGAAAATGTTCGTATGAATTACTCTGGAGATCAGGGACAAACTATCAGGCAACTTCTTTCTGCTCACATGATTAGAAGAGTTGCTATGTGTTGTTTATCTTCTCCACACGGCAAGAGACAGCATCTAGCCGTGTCTCATGAAAAAGGAAAAATAACCGTCCTTCAGTTGAGCGCTCTCTTAAAACAAGCTGACTCTTCGAAACGCAAATTAACTTTGACTCGACTTGCGTCGGCTCCGATTCCATTCACGGTCCTCTCGATGACCGGTAACCAGTGGAATGAGGACTTTCTCGCGGTTTGTGGTCTGAAAGATTGCCATGTACTCACGTTCAACAGTACGGGTACTGTTTCTGACCATTTAGTCCTGCATCCCCAGCTAGAGACTGGAAACTTTATTATCAAGGCCATTTGGTTACCAGGATCCCAAACCCAATTGGCTCTCGTTACTGCAGACTTTGTTAAGATCTACGATTTGAGCAAAGATGCGCTAAGTCCACAGTATTACTTTCTTGTACCTACGGGAAAAATACGTGATTGCACATTTATTCATACAGAGAATAACGAATTTCATTTACTACTCATGTCGTCTGCTGGTTATATATACAGTCAAGCTATGGATGAAGAAAGTCAAGCTAAGCACGGACCATTTTATGTCACTCATACTTTAGAGGTCTATCATTCAGAAATTAAGGATAACGGACAAGTATGTGGCGGAGGTGTTTCGATTTATTATTCCCATGCGTTGCAGTTACTGTTCTTTAGCTATGGAAGTGGCAAAAGTTTTGTCGCTCCTATGAAGTACGTCGATGACATCGAACTTGTCAACATGATAAATATCACCAACAAAGTCAATGGTGGCGGAGGTATTTTCATTTAATATATTATATAAATCCTATTTTAAATTATTATTCTTCACAAATTATTATTATTTCACAACTTACCTTTTGATATTTTTATTGTTCTTTAGGCAGTGGCGGCGGAAATAAATCGAACAACAATCAGCCACAACCACTATGCCAATGGAGTGAAGTAGCGAATCATCCTGGTCTCGTTTGCTCAGTGCTTCAAACTAGTAATAATCCCGTCATTTTGATGATTAAACCAGATACGATTATGATTCAAGAGATTAAAGTAGTCCCAGCCAAAGCTAAAATCATGGATATGGTCGCGATCAGGCATCCGAGTTCAAATGCCGAGCATCGTACAACTTTGATTCTCTTGTGCGAAGACGGAAGTTTGAGAATTTACATGGCTGCTATGGAACAAACCGGATTCTGGATGTCATCTAATGTACAGCCCGTAGGTCTGACAACGTCTATGAAACAAACAAAGAAAAAGAAAGCGCTTAAAACAAGCAAACCGTCGGGTTCGGTCAATTTCCCAATTGACTTCTTCGAACAGTGCCAAATAATGAACGATGTTGAGTTTGGTGGCAACGACTTGCTGCAGGTTTACAACGTCGTACAAATTAAACATAGGCTAAATACTACTGGTATGTACGTTGTCTCGACGAAGGCCATGGGTTTCAACGTCGAAGTTACCAATAACGATACAACATTGGTAATGACTGGAATCAGAGTCCAACTTGGAACGCAAGATGTACAACGAGCGCCATTATATGTTGAGGTATGTAATTTTTGTGACTGAACTTGAATTATTCTTAATATTTTTTAAAACGTAAAAAATATATATATATATATATATATTTTGTGAATTCAGATATTTGGTAGAAGTATTAGAACCACTTTGACTCGCAGTCGGTGGTTCGATATACCTTTGACGCGAGAAGAAAGCCTTCAAGCTGATAAAAAACTTACTATTACTTTTGGTCCTTCGCAAGATCCTGAAGGCGTGATAATGGTTGATTCAATTAAAATGTAAGTTTTGCTTCTTATGATTATATTTAATCAAATAAAAATTGATTTATTCATTTTGATATACTTAAATATCAATTACTTTTTGCAGTTATGGAAAGACTAAGGATGCATTCGGTTGGCCGGAAGAACCGGAAGACATTCCCGCTGGGCAATCAACTCCTGCTCAGGCTACGACTGGAGCAACAACCACAAATGACGCAGATAATCCAACAGTCTCTCCAACGCCTTTAGCTGCTGTGGACAAGTGAGATATATTTTGTATTTTAAAAATTTCAAAATAGATTCGCGATAATTAACTTCCGCGCTAAAATTAAATTACATTAACATACACCTAATTTAAAATTCTAATCTTATTCTTAATTATTATAACGCAATCAGACCAACAAAGGACGAATCATTAAATATCGAGAGGTAAGAAATGAAATAGGTATCGTAGAATTGCAGCGTGTGATCGTAGTTATCTGTTTTTGTTCGTTTTCATTATGTTCCATTGTGGATGAATAAAATTTTCTTTTATTTAGACAGTGGAGTAAAATTTTATTTAGATAATGAAATACAAATTTCTTTTATTGAAATAAAAAATAATAAAAATAAAAATACTTTTTTTAGAATGGTTTCGAGCATTCTTGAAGTGTTGGAATCTTCGTTTACGTTATCAAGTACTGATGAGACAAAGGCATCGTTGAAACAAACAGCTGTGGAAGTGGCTTCTAATCTATTAACTTTACCAACCCCTCCACCAGTACAGGTCCACACAACAGCGCTTTTAGCTGCTTTACATAATACTAAATCTAATTATCATGGACATAAGGTAAAATTCAATAATAATACCAAATTTTCTCATAAGTATTTTTTAAATAGAATTTCTAAGAGTATTTTTATAATTTCTGATTATTTAGGATCAAGTTCTGTTAATACATGTTCTTGACTCACTGAAAGCAATGCGCGAGACTGAGGATCCATGTGATATTGATGCTGAAAACTTTTATCGATTAGTTTTAATTGTTAGAAGTATAGCTGTAACTCGACCACAAAATTTGTACAAATTTGCTGAACAACACTCAGGAAAGACAGTTGATGAGAATTCAAGTCAGTACAATAATATATAATCTTCATTTGATTTTTTATATTTAGTATCTTATAACTGTTGATATTTCGTTTTAGTTCCCATTTTCGAGAACGATAGAACTTCCTCACAAGGATCAACTACTGAAAACGTTAGCCCACATTTGATGCTTCAATTGATGGATGTCTTGTGGCTGTTGCATGCTGCTTATCCAAAAAATCTAGCATTAGCAGCCGTGGTTGTGCCTGGTCTCACACATACTGAGGCTGTCATTCATGCCATGATTGAAATAGTTCATGCTTTCACCATTTGTGATGTTGACGGTTTCGCACCTGTAGCAGCGAAGTTGTATTTACAGCTTTTGCTTAGCTCTGATACAATTGTTAGTTTTACTGCCAAACAAGCGATTATCAAAGTACTACGACCAAGATACAAACGATGTAGAGTTTATATACCAAGTCCACCGCATTACTCTGCTTCGAGTAAGTTTAATGCACTGATTATAAAATTCAAATTTTATACTCGATCGTTTAACATTTTCTTTGTTTTTATAGATACAACTGCTGAAGTTGAAGAAAAGTCGACACCGGTAGTTTCTCAGCCACAACCGATGGAACCCGTTGAAGCAGATGAGCAGTTCGATGTCGACAACGTCGTTTCGATGGCATTACTCGGTGCTGAAGGCGGCAATCATGCCGGTGCAGCAGGCGTCGCTCGAGTTGTCAATCCACTCGAGGCTCTGTTAGGCCCAGGTGGTTTCCCGCAACTATTGGATATGCCCCAGGCTGAAGACGATGAAGCAATGGTTGAACTTGCTATTGCCCTAAGTCTCCAAGACCACGAGGGTGGCCCTCAAATGCAAGCCTTGCAGCAAGGTTTTCAGCAGAGCTTGGCAAATCTTCAAGGATTAGAGGGTCTGCAAAATCTGAGTGGACAAGCATTACAAAGCTTACAAGCACTAGCTGCACAAGGAATCGGACCCGTACAGGGTGGCGCTGTAGCTCAGGTACAAATTTTTGTTATTTCATAAAGTATTTATAAAATTTTATCATTTATTGCATGTAATATTATAAATCAAGGAGCGCGGGAGCGCTCCGAAGGCAAGTATTAAGTTATGCTACTAAATTAATTCAAAAAGGTTTAAAAATAGGTATTAAATTTTTACACAAATTTACTAACGACATTAAAATTATTGGTATTTCTAGGCCCAAGAAGCAGGTCACTATTCCGATACGACTGCTTCAGCCGGCGGTTCGGACGATGAAGGATCGACAGCTGCAACCGATGGTAGCACATTGAGAACATCACCTGCTGAACAAGTAAACTAAAATTCCTACATAATTAATTTCAGTCATTGATTAGAAGTGATATTAATTTTTATATTCTTCCTATGGATAAAGGGTGGCAGCGGTGGTAGTAAGGGAAGTGAAAGTGGCGGTAGCGAGAGCGGTGGCAGTGCAGTCGACAGCATAATGGGTGAACACAGTGTATCAGGGCATAGCTCTGCTTACGGAGATGGCCAGGCTGATGGTGGATCCGCAGCCGGTAGCCGGTCCAATCAACAGGGCCGGTCTGAAAGCAGCTCACTTAACGCTCCAGCAACATTTGCCGTAAGTTAAATACTAGCCATTAAAAAGAAATTTGTAAGATAAATTATTTTTTATAAAGGATCCAATATTTTATTAAAGGGTGCTGCCAAGGATGGAGATGGCGAGCAAGAGCAAGGGATCGAAACTGAAAATGATGTTACTGGAGAAATAACTGCGAACTTACACGACGTGCGACTGTTGTTATTAGATAGGTTGATGCAGTTTATACCCAATTTATCAAATGTTCCTGGTGTTCGTGCAATACCTTTCATGCAGGTTAATGATGAGATACCAAAACTTTAAAAATTTAATAATTTGGAGTTAAAACGATCATTAATCAATTCAACTATTATCATAGGTCATTTTGATGCTAACATCTGATCTTGATGGTCAAGACGAAAGAGATAGAACGTGCTTTGCTAACTTATTAAATTTATTTGTCAAAGAATTGAATATGGAGAAACCCGATGTAACCGAAATATGCGCTAGAACAAATAAACGAGAAGTTCATCTTGTTATTATGCGATTATTGAGTAATTAAAATTTTTATATTTTAAATAGCAAAGAGTACAGTTTCATAAAAACATAAATTTTTTTGTTTAATCTTTACTTAAAGGTGTCTTGATGTCTCGGTCAAAGTACAATACAAAGGGTCAGTCTGAAACTTCAAATTTTACATCTCAAATGACAGCTGCAATATTAAGCAAGTCTGGTGTCATTGATTATTGTTTAAGCCTATTAAAAGCATTATTGGAATATTGGAAAACGTGAGTAAAATAATAGATAATATGCTAAATTACATACACTTTGTGAATGAGAACGTACTTTTTTTGTTTTTGTTTTTGTTTTAGTGTTTCAACAGATGATTCAGGAACAGTTATTGGCGGACAATTGCTTAAAGAACACCTTACTACTTCACCTCCAGATATGTCGCCATTCTTCTTACGTTTATACGTTAAAGGTCATGCTAATGATGTTTTTGAACCGTATCCCCAATTATTAACTGAAATGGCATTGAGATTACCTTATCAAGTCCATAAATACGCAGAAAGTAATACAGTTCAACCTGCTTTTGATCAGGTACAACATTTATAATTTCTAATATATTTTATATTTGTAATATAATTTATACATGTATTAATATTATCATTATTCAATTATTACTATATTTATCATTTTTACCATATTATAGCAGTCGTGGTACTTCTATCTTTGTGAATACATGATGTCATATCAAACACCATTTGTACGTCGACAAGTGCGAAAACTGCTACTCTTTATTTGTGGAAATAAAGAGAAGTACAGACAACTTCGCGATCTTCATGCATTGGTCTCACATGTGAAGGTAAGTTCATTTTTATAAGTATGAATATTTTACTAATAAATTGAAACTTATTTTTAATAAAACTATCGATAGGCTGTTCAACAATGCTGCAATACGGGTGGATATGATGTTCTTGAACCGATGCCGCATTCAATAAATTTGCCATACGATTCCTTGGTGGAATTAATTGAACACTTAAAATGCTGTGTTGAAATTGCGACAAGTCGTACAGGCAATTGGCAACGATTCTGTTTGAAACACAATACTGTATTATCTTACTTATTCACAATTTCAACGCTTTTGGATGAGGGAGTTAGTCCAACTGTGTTACAATTACTGCAATGTGCAATATGCTCTTCTTCAAAATCAAAAGATGTCAAGGGCAAAGTAAGCACAATAATTTGAAACCGTGTATGTGGGTGTGTGTGGGTGTGTGTGGGTGTGTCTGTATGTGTGTGTGTGTGCTTAAAATTAAGTTTATTGATAATCTTTTA
Source organism: Torymus auratus (assembly GCA_900474315.1). NCBI lineage: Eukaryota > Metazoa > Arthropoda > Insecta > Hymenoptera > Torymidae > Torymus > Torymus auratus. The sequence goes on from UXGD01001399.1 coordinate 27,941, forward strand.
TATTAATCAGCGATTGAATATTTTTAGGAATTAAAATCAGCAATTAACACTAAAGAAAGAAGAGATCGTGAGAAATCTGAAGATTCTGACACTGAGGCTAAATTTGAAGAAACTCAATGTATTACTTTGGTTGAACAGATCCAAAAACAAGTTTCTCCTACTTTACTCACCAAGTTCATACAAACATTCCTTTTGGAAACAAACAATACCAATATTCGTTGGCAAGCACATTCTTTAATTCTTGCTATTTACAAGTAAGCACAGATTTTTTTATTTTTTTTTCAATAATATACAATAACTTAACTTACATTATTGTAATAAAATCTGATCTTGCAGAAACTCCAACCCTACAGATCAAGAAGCTCTTCTTGATCTCTTATGGCGTCTTTGGCCACTTTTACCAATTTATGGACGTAAGGCAGCGCAATTTGTTGATTTAATTGGTTACTTCTCCCTTCGAACACCTCATACTGGCAAAAAAATGTACTCTTACATGGAGCAAGCAGTAGCTGTTCTTCACACGCAAAATCAACTATTATCTCGTCACCCTAATGCTAATCTATACGCCAACCTTGCTCAGTTCGTTGAATTAGATGGTTATTATTTAGAAAGTGAGGTACGCTTATGAAATATTATATACTTCAACGTGTTTGATTACACCTTACTTGAAATAATAAATAAATAATATTAACTTAATTTTTAGCCATGTCTTGTTTGCAATAATCCTGAAGTACCAATGACTACAATCAAACTGTCATCCATTAAAGTCGATTCTAAGTTTACTACAACGACACAGATTATTAAACTAGTCGGTAGTCATACTATTAGCCGCATAACTTTGCGCATTGGTGATCTGAAACGAACTAAAATGGTTCGTACGATTAATGTCTTCTATAACAATAGAACGGTATGTACTAATTGTTTTCATATATATATATATATATTTTTTTTTTCATTTTAACAAATACAAAACGAATAGCAAAATGTTTTAATAATCTACAGGTTCAAGCCGTCGTCGAACTCAAGAACAAGCCAGCTATGTGGCATAAGGCAAAGAAAGTCAGTCTAGTCCAGGGACAAACTGAAGTCAAGATGGAATTTCCTCTCCCTATAGTTGCGTGTAACCTGATGATTGAGTATGCTGATTTTTATGAGAATATACAGGCTTCATCGGAGACGCTACAGTGCCCACGATGCTCAGCCAGCGTGCCCGCTAATCCTGGTGTCTGCGCCAATTGTGGCGAAAACGTATTCCAATGCCATAAATGTCGCGCCATCAACTACGATGAGAAAGATCCCTTCCTCTGCCATGCCTGTGGATTCTGTAAATACGCTAAGTTTGACTATACACTAACGGGCAGACCTTGCTGTGCTGTTGATCCAATAGAAAGTGACGAGGACCGTAAAAAGACTGTTGTTACAATCAATACGTTGCTCGAGAAAGCTGACAGAGTTTACAAGACATTGATTGCAAATAAACCAACTCTTGAAATGCTTTTGGTAAGTAATCTATTTAACATTAACCAATTAAATAAATTAAATCTGTTTATTAAACTTTTTTGTTTCTTGAAATTCAGGTGAAGATATCAGAACATCGACTTGACAGATCACTAGACGATGGCGTAACATCTCAAACATCATCAGGTGGTAGTACTCAGGTGAACCGAGCTATACAGCTTCTCGCGCAAAAGTACTGCGGCGAATGCAAGATATCTTTTGAAGAACTAAGCAAGATCATACAAAGAGTATTAGCGTGTAGGCGTGAGCTCGTCGCTTACGATAGAAATCAAAGAGGCCAAGGAATGTTCCAATTCCAGAGGACGAATATTGCTACTGAAGGCCCGGAGAAAGATACAGGTACTATTGTTCCAGCAGTCGGTAGATGCTATGGTTGTGCTTCATCTGCGACCGAACATTGTCTTACGCTCCTCCGAGCCTTAGCGACTAACAGCGCTGCCCGAGAAGTACTCTGCAAGCAAGGACTTATTCAGGAGCTTGTCGAACACAATCTGAGAAGAGGAACAGTTCAGGTGAGAATGTTAAATGCACAATTATTAAAAACCCAAAGATATTTGGATTAAATATAAATAAATTACATTGGAAAGTGCAACCAGTTAACTAACTTAAACATTACCACCCTTCACTATCAGTCCACTCAAAGATATACTGTATAAATAAATATTATTTATATTCAGGTGCAAGAGGAAGTCAGACAGCTACTTTGTCTTGTGACAAGAGATAATGCGCAGTCAACAAAAGAACTTTGCTCGCTACTAACGAATAGAGTGACAATGACTCTTAGAGGTAGAGTGGTAACATCCGACTTATCTACAGCCGTGAGACATGAAATGGCTTTGCTTGGAGCCCTAATCCAGAAAGAGGACACATGCTGGGAACAAAAACTAAGATGTGTCATGCAATTATTCTTAATGGCTTGCAAAGATTCAAAGAGCCCCGTAGTTATGGAAAGTATTATACTGCCATGTTTGAAGATTTTGCAAAGTCTACTCAAACCGGAACAACCATTATCAAAAAAAAATAAGGTAAAAATTTCTACTAAGTTTTTAGAATTTTAAGTAATATCGTAAACTGAACTAACAATTATGGGGGACTTAATTTTAGGATAAGAGTATCGAATCATTGGCAACGGTTCAACCACCTGAAGGCGTTAGTATTGACTTGGCGAAATGGCTTAATGGAGATACTAAAAATTCTTATGCAGAATGGCTTCAACGAATGCCAGTAAAAAAATCGGAGTCACAACAGAATAAACCTTTGAAGAAGGTAGTACAAAAAATATGAATTTACATATAATTATATCATACTTGCGACTTCAAAATGTTTTAACGGTTTCATTACTTTATTCAGGATGAAGCTCGCATGATTTACTTGAGTGAGAAATATGGTCATCGTTGGTACTACCGTTGCATGCGCTTGCGTGGTATTCAACCTCTTAAACTTGCTAATGGTTCATGGCTCAAAGAGGTGATATTTAATCCGAGTTCGCGCTTAGCTCGACAAGTTGTTTGCAACATGGTAGAAAACCTGTGTCAGGGCACTGAACGAAAGAAGGAAGTGCTTCTTCTTCTCACTGGTTATCTCGACGAACTGTGCGTTGCTGGCGAAAGTAGTGCTGAATACCTATCTCTTTACCAGAATTTGATTCGACAAGCTCCATGGAAACAATTCCTTGCCGTTAGAGGAGTTTTGAATATATTAGCTGATCTCCTGACCAAGGAAATCAATGAATTGCACAGACTGGAGGAAACCACTTTAACGAGTGATTTAGCTCAGGGATACTCACTAAAGATGCTTACGGAACTTTTGGCAACATTCTTGGAACAAGAAAATATCAAACAACAGTATAAGGGCAGATTAGTCGGGGCGGTCCTCAATGGATATTTGTCACTGAGAAGGCTTGTCGTACAAAGGACAAGACTTATTGATGACACTCAGGAGAAACTGCTTGAATTACTCGAAGAGATGACTACTGGTATTTTTTAATTATTTATCCATCTTTAGTTTTAAATATTTCCATTGCGTATATAAAAATATTATTTCTTAATTTGTATTTTTTTCGCTAATAGGTACTGAAGAAGAAACAAAAGCCTTTATGGCAGTCTGCGTTGAAACCGTTCAAAAGTACAGTCCTCAAGATATACGCACTCCTGTATTTATATTTGAAAGGCTGTGCTCAATTATTTATCCAGAGGAAAATGACGTGGGAGAATTTTTCTTAACTTTAGAAAAGGATCCACAACAAGAAGACTTTTTACAAGGACGTATGTTAGGAAATCCGTACAGTAGTTTAGAACCTGGTTTGGGGCCATTAATGCGTGATGTCAAAAATAAAATTTGTCAAGATTGCGAATTAGTTGCATTATTAGAGGATGATAATGGAATGGAATTACTTGTTAATAATAAAATTATTAGTTTGGATCTTCCAGTAAAAGAGGTGTGTTTCTGTTAATATAATTAAAGTCATTTATACAGATTTGTTATTTATTGTATTATTCATTCTTTAACAGGTTTATAAAAAAATTTGGGTACTCGAAGGTGGCGAATGTGATGCGATGCGTGTTGTTTACAGAATGCGTGGTCTTCTCGGTGATGCTACCGAGGAATTCGTAGAAACTTTAAATGCCAATAGCGAGCAGGAAGTGAACAACGAAGAAGTGTACAAAATGGCAAATGTCCTGGCAGATTGTGGTGGTCTTCAAGTTATGCTTGAAAGGTTAGCGGCCATACAGGACGTAAATCGAGCCAAGCCCCTGTTGCAAGTTTTGCTGAAATTATTTAGACTGTCGGTTAAAGTAAAAAAAAATCAGGAAGTTTTAAGTCGACCTGAGTTAGGAGCCGTCACTGTACTTCTCGATGTTCTTCAACGTTGCCTTGCTGCCGATACTGACAACTCACAATCAAAAGTCACAGAACAGTTACTTGATGTAAGATCTCGTATACATACAAATTTATTTTTTCAAAAGGCCAAATATTAATATATTCATACTTTTAGATTATGGAAACCATCTTGGCAAATGCAGCTTCACAGCCCTTAGACAAGTTCGAAGAATTTTCTCGTACTTTAGGAAGTCCAGAGCACGTGAAAGCTTTGCTTTCCTGCACACAGTCAACCGCCGTGAGGCAGAGTGCAAGCGTACTGCAACATCTAGCAAGGGTACTTGCTGCTCTGACTTATGGAAATCAGGATAAAATGGAACTGCTTTGCGATTATTTCAAGCCCGTGTTGAACTTTTATAAATTTGATTTTGAACATACAACCGAAGACGAACAGAAATTAGAACTATTTTGTGTACTCACTCAGGGTATTGAAAGGAATGCTATTGGAAATACTTTGAAGGATCATGTTGTCAGCATGGGTATTGTTAAAGATGCCTATGAATACATTACAGTACATGCTCCGTGTGTTAAGCCAACCTTACTTCGAACTGACAGCGACGAGCTTAAAGAATTCATATCGAAACCAGCCCTTAAATACATTTTACGATTCCTTACGGGTTTAGCCACAGACCATGAACCCACACAAGTGAGCCGAAATTTTTTATAAATTACATCAGTTATGCAATTGTTAGGACAACAAGTAAGATAACTTTCTTCTTTCAGCTTGCAGCGTCGCAGTTTACGATCAGTATAATTCACAGACTCGAGCAAGTCTCGTCAAACGAACACGTCGGATCGTTGGCTGAGAACTTGTTGGAAGCCCTGTGTACGAACAAGAAGGTCGCCGAATTAATCGAGGAAGCTCGTCAAAATACACGCAGTGAGAAGAAGCGTCTGGCAATGGCGATGCGTGAACGCCAGCTTGGGGCGTTGGGTATGCGAACGAACGACAAAGGGCAAGTTACAGCGAGCGGTACTATACTGCAACAAATGGAAGATCTCGGCGATGAAACGGGCTTAGTTTGTGTTATTTGCCGCGAGGGATATAAATTCAAGCCAACTATGGTGAGTTTATTTTTTCCAATGGTAACATATTAAAATAAAGATGATTCGTTGTTTATAAAAAAATTTTAATTTTCCAAGGTTCTGGGTATTTACACTTTCACGAAACGGTGTAACGTGGAAGAATTCGAGACGAAACAGCGTAAGACTGTAGGCTATACAACGGTTTCACACTTCAACGTGGTCCATGTAGACTGTCACATGTCAGCGGTGCGTTTAGCGCGAGCACGCGACGAATGGGAGAGCGCTGCTCTTCAAAACGCCAATACTAAGTGCAATGGTTTGCTGCCCCTGTGGGGACCACAAGTGCCCGAGTCCGCTTTTGCCAGTTGTCTGGCGAGGCACAACACGTACCTGCAGGAGTGCACTGGCCACCGTGACATCTCATACTCATCGACCGTCCACGATCTCAAACTACTTCTGCTGCGCTTCGCTCAGGAAAAGAGCTTCCACGATGATACCGGCGGCGGTGGACCACAATCAAACATGCACATCATACCTTATCTTATACACATGGCGCTTTATGTTATTAATACGTAAATCTCTTAAATTTTCTTAAATTTATAATACGATTATGTTAATTTTTGTTTTCTAATGTTTCTTTTTTAATTCAATGCAGAACTAGGTCGGCATCAAGGGAAGATAAAGCTCTCGTCACGTATTTAGAATCATCCCCTGGATCTGCTTGGCTGGACAGCTGTTACGAAGCCGAGGGTCCGCTTTACCAGTGCACCATATCCATTTTAATTATGACGCCAGCGCGATGGAATCAGACAAAATTGACGCATTTGCGGAGACTGATACTACTCGCACATCAGCGGTACGTTTCACCTTCAGCCACTACCAAGACTCTAGCCGATACAACCGTCAAAGATTATTCTGTTTACAAGAGTGTGCTCATCTACTTCGGTATTGTTGATAGTATCTACGCACATCTCTTTAAGGTATTTATCAATATTCTTTGAATAAACAATTGTACGGGAAGTATATTACTTTTTTTTTATTATATTTACAGAAGGTCAATGTTTTGAGTGACGATCAGTGGCCAGCAGTTTTGGCAGAGCATGTCAGACACAATGATGAAGCTTTGCTAAAAGCCTCCGAGAAAATTCTAGCAGCTTATCGGGATGAGCTGCTACCTTGTACAAGTTTTGAGGAATTTTACGATGTTGCAGGTTGGTAACAATAAATTCTCTATAATTAATTAATGTTAATTAATATATTAGTAAACTACCAATAAAAAATTGTAATTGCAGGTCTGCTTGGAGATATTTCTAACCCCTCAACGTTTGTAAGCGATCTTTTACAAAGTCTCGCCTAATCTAAAAATGTTTTTTTTTCTTTATTTTGCGCCTCATAAAAGAAACTAACACAAGTGTACTTTTTTTTATCAATTTACTGTCTTTATTTATGTGATGAAAACCAAACAAGTCTCGCGTGTCGTACAGTAGCAGAGACTCGAAAACTGAATATCGCGTTTGAAAAATAATTATTTTATAGCATTGTATAAATTATAAGGAGTTTTTCGTTAATAAATTACATGTGTTATATCGCGTCTACATTTCGTTCATGTGCTTACATAATTAAATACAATCTGTAACATTATAAAATGTAATTTGAATGAAATACAATACATCTTAAAAATATTTAAATCTCTTTACTTTTTGTTAAATAATATCCAACGATATATACATGTTTGATTTGAAGCTAATGGTAGTATTTGTTGATAATTTGTGATGTTGAGTCTAATGGCGCACCTACCAGCAATGCGCTTTTTTATGACGTGGGTAATAACAAAGGCAACATTTATGGTTTTGTCGATGTTTCGGTCATTTTATGACGAGCGGATTGTCTTCCCGCATAATCACACTTGACAACTATGTTTCAATATTCCTGAAGAGGGTCATCAATAAAATGACCGAAACGTCGACAAAATCATAAATTTTGCCTTTTTATTACCCACGTAATAAAAAAAAGCGCATTGCTGGTAGATGGGCCTTTCGACTCAACATCACAAAAGATAGGT